>JARHVA010002142.1:1547500-1762500 GCA_037957365.1 Torreya grandis
TCATTGATTTGTGATTAAATCTCATTATTTGAATAAAATTTATTGAAGTGGGCCCTGATTATGTGTGATCAAATAAATGAACATAGATAGGGGGAAGTTGGGGTTATTAGAACACCATTTATCATTATTTCATGATCGAATGATGATATTCAATAAAAATTGATAGGATTAGGCCCTGATTATGTGCAAATGAATAATTTTAGGTAGTACTTGAGGAAAATTAATCAAATTCAAGCACCATTTATCATTATTAAATGAGTGATTATCATTATTTAAGTAAATTTGATAAAATTGTGCCCTGATTAGGTGCAATTAGATACATTAAGGTATGTTGGGGAAATTTTGGAATATATGAGAACCATTTGTCATCATAAAGTGAATAAATTTCATTATTTGAGTAAATTCATCTATATTAGGACTTATTTATATGAAATTAGATATATTTAATTAATTTTTGATAAAGTAGGAATATATAAACACCATTGTGATCAAATGTTATTTGAGAAAAAATGACCAAATTAGACCTTGATTAGGTGCAATCAGATAGATGTAGGTATATTTGAGTAAAATTGGTCATATATGAGTACCATTTTTTAATGGTTTAATGTCATTAATTGAGAAATTTTAAATTAAATATTAGCCTAGATTAGGTATAATCAGAAAGATGTAGGTATAATAAGTGAAAATTTTCCATATATGATAACATTTTGTTGTGATTTCATGATAAAATGTTGTTATTTGATAATTAATGACTAAATTAGTCCTAATCAGGTGCTTTCAATTACATGAAATAGATTTGGGGAAAATCAAGCATATTTAAGTACCATTTTTTGTTATTTTGTGATCAAACATTATTATTCAAGTAAATTTAAATGGATTATGCCATAACTACATGTGAATGTCTATTTTATTACACCCAACAAGGAGTTAACTCATTTTTTAAAATAATGACATTTAATCATGATAAAATGGCAAATGGTATTAGTCGATGTTAAATTTGGGCTAATAAGGTCACATTAACTAAATTTATCTTTTAAAAAATTATATATATACACCAAATTTATATTTAAGATGGATTCAATTAGTATGTATGCAAAAATTATGTATCAATATCTACTCATCTCTCACTATCTATAAGAGATACGAAGTTCATTTTATATATATATATATATATATATATATATATATATATATATCATTTGAAATTTTGTATATTTGTCATAGAAGGTACTATTATAGCATATAATTACACCCTTTTAGGAGATTTATTAAATATATCCCACTCCCATCCATAATATTGGAGCAACCTCAGGCTATGGGTATCTTGTAGTGAGGTTGAACCTCCAGATAAGGTCGGCTTCCTCTTGGTAGATCACCTAAACTAATTCTTTTGCATAGAAATTGGATATAAGGGGGCTATAGGGAAACCAAGAGAGATAAAAGGGTGATGAACCAAATTAAATGAAACTCAAATAAGTTTTAAAAAAACATTAATTCAACATAAGACAATCTTTACTCACACAATCTCACAAACTAGCTAATTTACATAAGTATTTCTCAAACTAGACTCACTAAGCAATAGAAAAAGCAAAGAGTAATCTCAAAATTCACACCAAGCATCCATTAATGACTAAAAATCATAAGTTTAGACCTAAAAATAACTTTAAAACACCTTAAAAGAGGTATGAAAGAAGGACAATGAACATGGAAGACACTTCTTCACAAAGCCATCATGCACAAGCTTACTAAACATAAGTTACATGCAAGAGATATGTGAAAAATAATCTTATGATTTAAAAAGTATTTCTTAAAAATTTTGACAATATTTTCCCTTGTCAAATTAGAGTCTTTTCAAAAATTGGGGGAGAAATGGGAGATATAGGAGAAAAGGGGAAGAGAGAGAGAAGAGGCAAGTAAATAAAATTCAATAAATGAGTTGCAACCACCCTCCATGAATTCTCACCCACATTTGGGTTAATTAAAACTAATCCTTATTAAAAAAATTAACCTTCATTATCTCCAATAGCCTTCAATCCCTCTCATTGGATTATAAACACACTAGAAGATATAAATTATTGAGGATGATGATGTCATGATTATCTAAAAGGAAAAGTCTCCAAAGACTTCAAAAATATATTGAATGCTCCACTTTCACTCTCCAAACACCAAGTCTCTCTCCCTTAGACTTATATGCCACCCTCCACTTTAATTAGATAATATGCTAGGGTAAAAGTTAGTTGACGTATCATAAAGTGCTTAACTGATCATGGAGGTCATCTTTTATGTTTGCCTTTTGAGGTGTTTTATTTTCAACTTGACTTTGCTCCTCCAACCTACAATAAACTCCATGATACCTTTAACTTAGGTCCACCATAGATCAAAATTAATCCCATTATTGGTTTTTATATATTCATAATCTCAATGAAGATCCACCAGGCTACTTAGTCTCATTCCATCATGTTGTTCCTTTAAAAAATCCTTTTGAACATAATACCAACTTAGAAATCATTGTATTCTCCTCTATCCCTTATGCCTGGAACATGACTATGTTCTTTAGTTTTATATAGGTTACTTTTTTGGTTTATGAGAAAAATATTTTGGTCCTCCATATATGAACCCATTAAAACATAATCATCATGACTATCTTCATGAAACAACCTCTCAAGTATGAACCTCTATAAGAACTATGCCTCCTATCCTTCACCATGCTTGGAATATGACTATGTTTGGTGACTGTAGGTATATTTGAATATTTTTGTAAGTTTCCATGGAATGGAAAACTAATTCCCTTATTGGTTTTCCATAGATACCTCACTCCTTGATGCATCCATCTCATTTGAACAGCTAGTAGCCCACTTTTGATCTCTAAGAAGCTTAAATAGACCTATTCTACCTCTGAGCACTCTAAAAGCCAAGAAATCATTGAACATGTGGACCCCTTTAAAATAAAAATGAACATATCCATGAAACAATAATATAACCTTAGAAAATAGGGATTTTAAGTTCTAAAATTTCAAACTAGCATTTTTAACTTGAGCTTTAATGATGGCATATGAATTTGAATAAGTTTCTTTGGTAACCCAAATCACATTTGGATATCATTTTTATATATTTGCATGATTGGGTCCACAAAATCCTTCAATTTGACATGTCTACCTATGTGGCATCTCCTTACCACATTATTTATTTAATTAAAAAAAAAGGGACCATTGTCACTTCAGACATATGTCCTCATCTTGTGCCCCTTGGAAACCTAATCAAACTCACTCCATGGATCTCCTCGAGAGTCTCTTAGCCTTGAATTTCAATGTTGGTCATTGATATTTGATTTGGACTTTGAGGATTGTGATACTTGGAAGCTCCAAAAGCCTTTTATGTACCCTAATGTTACTATTCATCTAGTTAATGATCTTATGCCATGTGGTGGCCTCATGTGTAGTTTGGGATAATTGACTTATTGATCTGATTTTCACTATCAATCTCTATTTGCATGGTTGAATGCACACCATCAATCTTTGATCTACATGATCAAACACATGCCATTGATTTGATAATTTATCATGATCACAACACATGGTATCCCCACATTCAATCTTAGGGTCCTCTAACCTATTGACCCTAGCCTTTAATGTGGATCATTGATCTAAATTTGTATGTAAGAATATGCACCATCAATCTTAATCTAGGGGACTTTGACTTACTGACTTGATTGATCACCCATGTGTTGTTGATCCTTAATCCAATCAAGTTAGGTTTCAAAACTTGGTAGCCTTGTGATCAATTCATACCTTGTTTAAATATTTTTGAATCCAAATGATTTTATTTTGTGGCTTTAATTTGACATCCCTTGACACGTTCCACACTACTAGATCATCTTTGAATGATTATATATTGAGATAGGAAACACACCAAGACACCAAACTTATATGGGATATTCATGGCATAAAATACATCATTTTCATGTAATCCTTCAACTTTGGTTGACTTCCCAAGTACACTTATTAAATTCACAACCAAACTAATCTATTGATTCCTGCATGACATGTTAAGACAGTTAGGTTCCTCTAGGCTTGTGCTATTCATTTTTATTTCTTTTCAAAAGGACACTAGGAGGCATTGAAACTTTACCAAGACACCTTTGAACTTCAAAACCATCTTTATTACCTTATTAACCTATAGAGGGTGACCTTCACTTGTAGTTTTAGACCTGTTTCTAGGCCTTATCTTCAAAATCTACAAATTCACTATAAATCTTGCTTAAAGTGTTTCAAAAGCTTGAAAGTGAAAATTGGTAGGGTCATGAGGTTTGCCTTATCCTTTCACCATCAGATCACTCACTCAACCAAAACTTTGCTCAACTTTTTACACCACACCAGGACCTCCCAAAATACTGTACTACATCATCAATTTAGGACCAAAAAGGGAATATTCATAGGGGTAGAAGGTTGTTGAAGGGTTAAAGAGAGTGACCTAATCCATCCAATAAAATTTTTCATATGTAGGCCAATTTTGTCTAAGTAGCACTTTCCCCATGGGTAGTAGAGAAAAATTTTAAAAAAATAAATTTTATTATTTTTACAATATTTGTAAGGAAAAATGATTCCAAAATGATATTATTTCCATTGTTACATTTTAGAGATGGAAAATTTTCATGTTATTTTTTAAGTAAGGAAAAAAAATTATTGACAAATAATTACATTTCCATCCTCTATCTCACATGGAGAGTGAGGGTATGGGTAACAACATGATTGAGTACCTTCCTTGCTATAAAATTGATGGTAGCAAGTCAAAAATTCTAGAGTGCCCCTTTAGTCAACCTCCCTCAATTTCTCTCCACCATTTCCTTTTTCCCTCAAATAATTTCCCTTATGTCATCCAAGATTGTGTGATGATGGAAACATGATTCATCCTTGTTGGTTATCATATTTTTTTCATAGTTGTATGGTCCTCATGTAAAATCAAAATATTAGTAGAAGTTGACATTATATTGGCCCCATTTTCACTTAGGGCCATACCAAAGACATTTATTGTCCCAATACATTGCTTAGGATCCCCAAAATCTACTTCATGTGCTTTGTTAATATATTTGAAATTAACATCATCTATCTCCTTAGCTATATCTAGACCCTTTTTCTCCATATATGCATGTGGATTCTTATTTTAATTATCCAAAACCTCAAAGGAGTTACCTATCAAAAATTTTGTAATTTTTTGTTTTCCCCTCTCATTCATCATTCTTCCTTCTTGGTAGTCCCCTCTCTCCTATTGAAGATGCCATTCTCAAAAAAGGAAATGGAATGAAGTTCAAGAAGATATATTACAAACTAATCAACCATCTCATCTAAATCATTACTTCATTACTTTAAATTCCTCCACCCAAACATACATAATGATGACATCTCAAATATACTTAGGGGAGATATAATGGCATCATGTCACTTAATAAGATATTTGATTTAAGCCTTCACCAACTAGAATTACATAACCCCTCTCAAGATAATAATGTGTGTTGACCACCCACAATACTCATCAACCTAACCAATAATTGCCTTAGCTCTTCAAGTATATCTGAAACCCAAATTTGGTTTGGAACCACATTGGTTGAGAATAGCTTGACATTGATATTCATAGCTCTTTCAACTACTTGATTTGTATCCCTCTTAATTTTATAATGCAGATTTCATCTATATTCTTCATCAACATCAGAGCCTCTTCCACAATCATTTTTAAGCACCATGATCCCATTACACACTTATTTAATTAAAATTCTTGAATCACCTTCAATGATTAATTTATTTCATCCTCTAATTACTATAATCTTACTAATTTTGAGCATTATGTAACATTATACATGATTATATGTATCATTCCCTCCATCAATTTAGAATATAAACATAATTTTACCATTATCATATCAAAATAAACCTCCACCACTAGGTCTGCCTAGTTTCCCTTTGGAAACTCCATTAAAAATTAGCTTTATAAATCATGCCAAAAACCATAAACTTGGGACATACGTCCTCTTGAACCTATTATCAAGGACCTTATTTAATAAATTTTAAATTCCATTAGAATTTAATAATTATATATATGATGGTCCTTATGCAATATTTGGTCATGTAATAACTAGAAATAACTCCTAAAATTCCAAAGCATGCTAGGAGGGAATTATTTTTTTAGGAGAATGTAAGGTACCTTTCAATAATGTACCTATTGTATTCATGACACTTTGGAGATGGTATTTTTATTGTGTGATTTTTTTATTATTGACTACTCATTATAAATCCTTTGTATATTTTGTAAATGGTTTTTCATGCGATGATGGATGCATTAAAAATCTAGGATGTGAAAATAAGGGATGAAATCAGTAACACAAAAGGCATTAGCCACTATGATAATCTCATTAATGATTTATATTTTAACTATAATAAAAGTAATATTTTTCATTTGTTTAATAATCTTCCATTTTTTTAATTATAACCATATTTGTTTTACTAAATACCTCTATTTTGTTGATCTCTATAAATGTTATTTTTAGTGATATTTTTAGTCAATGATGAAAATTTTAGTTAATTAATGTGTCTTTGTTAGATATGGGTTGATAAATATATAAAATATAAAATTTAGTACATTAAATATGATAAAACCTATAGATTTATTATATAAATTTGACAAATATAAAATTAGGTGCATGAAATCCTATAAATAACCAGTTAGAGGTCAATGCCACACTAAAGATTGAGTTCCTTGATAATTCTAGGTTGGTGATAAGGTATGGATACATTTACAAAAATAATTTTTTAAAGTCCCAAAAAATAAACTAAAACCTCTCTTATACAAGGCCTACAAAATCATTAAGTGAGAACTAATGCCTTTGAACTAATATTACCACCATGTCTTGAGTTGCATATACTATTCAATATGGAACTACTCTGACCATATTCCCACCTTAGTTGGATACTTCAAATATTTTTGGACAATTTTACATTAAAAATATAAAACTTTAATGTTTAACACCATTATTTGGTGATTAGGTCATAAATATAGTGGTAAAAGATACCAAAAAAATAAATTCCCCTATATTGAGTGATCAAGGAAAGGCAGTTTGCTCACCAAGGAAAATGGTTAATAAAGATTCAAATTCAACAAAAAACACATTTGGTTAAATACCTATATGAAATGGATCCAATTTATTTTCAAGGTGGCCTAATTATTCCAAAAATGACTTGGAACACTACATAATAGTAATGGTTTATTTTTAAAAAATATATAGTTTTCAAAAGAAAAACAACACAACATTAATGGTAGTTTCAAAGGGCATTGAAGCATTTTTAGAGCATGTAAAATCCATATCACACAACTTATAGATTTTAATATAAGATTTCTAAAAAGTTAAATAGTTCTATAATCAAAGGATACCCAAAAATGTTATGACTTGTTTGACCCTGAATATTAAATAAGGGGATATCTAGGGTTAAGCATAATAGATTAGAGTTTACACAAGGATGGTGAACTAAATTAATGAGTAGGATAATTAATATAAAACTCAAAAAAATAGTATTCTAAATTTATACAACTAAGATTGTTAAAAATAGTAAAGTAAAACTATTGATAGATATTACAATGAACTTGGAATCAAATTATACTTAACTGGTTTATCATGCTCATGCAGGTCTAATCTATAATAGGTTAGAAGTGGAATAGAATGTGATATTATAATGGTCATAATATTATAGGAAGACACTTTAATTGGATCTAGATAATTATATCAATGCATGTGTCTGAACCTATTACAAGTGTCATGTACAGAATATGACTAGATTTGGATGGGACCAACTGGAGGCTTCTAGTTTTTTATCATATTTTTTATGATGTATTTAGATCATGTGAATAGGTTTTCATTATTTTTTAAATGATCAAACCCTATATTTCTCACCTTTTGAGTGGTTGTGGTAAAAATGGGTTAGTGGGCTCATAGTTTTGAGTTTCCCCAAGGACCCCTCTATCAATGGGTGTTGCCTACATAGCCAATATTCTAAATATGGCCTTAGACTTATGTAGTTATAACCTATGTGATATATTATTTGTGAACAAGGATGTAATTTGTGATAAGTAAATACATACAATTACCTAGCATGTAACTTGGAAAATATGGTTAATAAACTACTATTTGAATGCTTCAAACCCGTAAGAATATTTTTCTTATTATTGATATATAAATAGGGATGAATAGGGAAGTTTTTATAACTTGAATTATTGATCAAGTGTTTATTTTTATGTTTTCCTTATGAGTTATAGGTTCTTTTTAGGTGAGGAATGAATTAGGGTTGATATTTTATGTATGTCAATCCCTTTTAGACATTAAATCACTTAATAACACACATAAATCCACTAGATAAACAATCCCACCTAACAAACCAAAGTTACAAACCCATATTGGGAAATTAATCCCCTAAAAAAATAATAAAACCAAATAAAAGGACCAACCAACCATTGATCCCCCAAGAGGGAATATCCATCAAATATCCACCACTAAAGTGTCAGAGTTTCCACCACGAGCCCCAAAAATCATAGCACCACTCAACCCCACACCATTTAATCATTTCTTGACCAAGGCCAAAACTTTTCCCCCTATAATTCTACTCTTAGATTCTACCACATCATCTTTGAATGCACCCCTTCACCTTTTATGATCCCATCTCTCTAAGAAGTACCCCCTAGACCATGTGGAAAGAAACACCCCATCAATGTGTGATAGGCCCACCCCAGATACCTTAAAGCCTTTCATGGTTTCCTACAAAGGAAATATGGGCATGTTGACCCCATATATCATAACCAGTAGTTGAGATGTTGAAACCACATAATTCACATGTTGATGATCCAAATCTATGGCCAAATAAGTGAAGGGTACCTTACAATCCTACACATATAACACCATAATCAACCTCCCCATGGTATATGGGTTCTAAAAGAAGCATTTAAAATGTTATAAAAAATATACACTCTAAAATAATGCTCATCCATATCATGATAAGTAGAGAGAAGAACTAACCCTAAGAATTCTCTATTAGATAATAGCAAAGGATTTAGCTCTCCCACCTGAAACTCAACCATTACATTCTCAACCCCAACTCTAAACCCTAGAATAAATAGCTTCACCTCAATTTTCTTGGTCATATCCTTGTCTTCCAAAACAATTATGAAGTTCCCAATGAACATTGACACCACCTCAAAATTGAATTTGGCTTGGCATGGGGTCTCAAAGCAAACCAACCCCACCAATTCATGCACCACCTCCATGACCAGCCTAGAATGAATTAAAAAAAACTCATTTAGAAGAGTGTTTACCTCACTTCATTCAAAATACATTTCTTATTTCATGGTAGTGACACACAATAGGGGTGTGCTTAGATCTAGTTGTAACATTAGGTTCATGGATGAGGTGATCACATGTGCCAAAACATGGCCACCACCTAAAATAAAGCAACCACCACCCTACACATTGAAAATCTAATTAGAAACATTTCCATAATGCATATAAGTACTTAGGTAAAGTCTCAATGCATAACATAAATCCATCAAGTGTGTGAGCTTTTCCATTTTTTTATATGGGTTACAAGACACCCTTCCTTTAATTTACCACCCCAACCTTCAATCTAATAAAGGAGAACAACACACAAAGCACCAAACTCAAATAAAAATAATCTTTAGCCTCGCTTCTAGCCATTCATCCTAATATTTTTCCACAACCATCTCTTCCTTTTGGGAAATACCTTTGTTCTCTATAAAATGTATGGCCCAGTTGGCCTCTTGGAAATAATGCTTGGTTTCCCATTCCAAAAAGGAGTCTAGTAAATCCCAAATTCACGTCAAAATATTTTCATTATTATATGATCCAACCTTATTATTACACAAAACATGAATCAAAACCATTGATTCCCCCTTAATGACAACATTCTCAATGTTTCATTGAGTAGCTAAGTCCAACCCAAGCATAAAGTCATGTACCTCCACCTCATTATTAGTGTCATCCAATAAATTTTGTGAGGCTACTATAATTAGGTATCCTACATAATTTTTAATTATATATCCCACCTTTGAGGCCCTTAAATTACCTCTAGTTGCACCATCAAATTTTAATTTAAACATATCAAGGGTAAGGGGACACCACTAAAAATTATCTTCTTATTTATGAACCTTAAAGGAAATGACTAACCCATTAATGGAGGGAATTTCAACAAGTTTAAAGATGAAATGATCTATGAGTCCTAATATTTTAACCTCTATTTTACTCTATTGGCATGCTTGGAACCAATGTTAGACATTGCCTTTTCATCTTTTTAGACACAGCTTCAATGGAGTTAACTTTGCCTTCAAAATTCCATAAGTTACACTCCTTTTATATTGTAAAAATCACATTAGTAAATAAATATATCCAAAATAAATAAAGGTTTCCTTGCATGCCCCAATAGGCCAAGAATAAAACATGCAAAGAAGATACCCAAGCCTATCCTAACTCCAGCCTAATTTACCATAAAGATAATCCCAATAAGTTGAAGTGAAGAGACGAGAGAAAAAAATATGATCCACATATTATTCAACATCAAACCAAAGATAACATCTATAAGGGATCACCACTCCAATATTTTTGAGTTTATCCTAGGATCTCTCCTTGAACAATAATTCAAGTGAACACCTTAGCCTTTGAAATCCTAACCTAACTCTAGCAAAGGAAATTAGCCCATCAAAAAAATTACTTAGTTTTCTTAGCCATTTTATATCCCAAATTAACTGAGTAAGACCATAAATTATCCCATATACATTGAATGGAGTCCTCATTTTTATCGAGGAAGATATTCATTTTCTACAAAATGCTAAAAAACCTAGCTTTTTGAAATGCCAGTTCAAAAAATCCTCAAACTCTTTCCATTTCCAATGAACCAAACCTACCCATAGATTTAGTTCCAAGTAATCATAGACTTTATTTCCCCATGTTTCCATAAAAATAGTCATAGCATCATCCAATCATTGATATTCATGTAATGGTCTATGCATTCTCCATGAATCACCCCAAAATTTTGCAAACTATCCATCATCAATCACCCAAGACACATGGTCTTTGATAATATGGAAACACTTAAGAATAAATTTATAAATAAGAAAAACCTTTGGGGGGATTTCTAATAGTCATAATGTTGGTAGGTGAGAGCTCCCTAAAATACTTAAATTATAGTAATTTATTCCAAACATCTTGTTATTAGGAAACCATTCCCGACACCAACTTTACACCCAATACCAAATTTTTAACCTGTAACCTCTTAATGCATGTGTTACCCTCAACCTGAGGCAAATAGACTTTATCCTACTTGATCAGTGGGTTATTATTATTTTTTTGGTACCTTTCCACAAAAATACTTTCATAATACAATTAAGGTCCTTCATAACTTTGACTGGTAGATAAACACTACCATGATGTAGATTAATAGGGAACTCAAAACTAATTTGATAAGGTTAATATAATTATATAAGGATAACCACCTACCCTTCCAAGCTATGATTAGAGTACAAAAATCCTTGATCAGGTTATCCCACATAGTCACCTTGTTAACTCCCATAAAAAGTGGAACTCTCAAGTTCTTAGCTAGTAACTTACCAGTTTTTTAGTCAAAAATGCATGAAATATTTAGTTGGGTCTATGTGGGAACATTTAGGAAATAAATCTATGATTTGGTAGAGTTAACCAATTTATCTGAGGCCACCTCATACTCATTCAATATTTTATTAAAGGTCCTAGCCTCACTATCTGAGGTAGAACTGATGAGCATTGTATCATCAGTAAATTGTTGATGTGTGAGGTTATCAAGACCCTTTATAATTTTTACCCCATTTAAAAAACCAAAAAAAATGACCTAGATAAATCCCTCCTAATGGCCTCTACCATAAGAATGAAGAGGAATGGGAAGAGGGGGTCACCCTACTTTAAGCCCCAGGAAGATTTAAATAAACAAGTCAGATCACCATCAACCAAGATTAATAATATAGGAGTTGAGATGAATTTGAATATCCTATTGCACTAATCCTTTCCAAACCCAAACATTTATAGGGTTTTAATCAAAAAGTGTGAACTCAACTTATCCTATGATTTCTTGATGTCAAGCTTCAAGATATTACCTTTTTATGATTGGCCATGAGAGAATGTATAATTTCATGATTGATTATGAATTTTTACTAAATATTTATGCCTATGACAAACCCCCATGCTCCCCAAAAATAAGGGAATCCAAAAGAGGCTTAAACTAAAAAAATATATCCTTTGAAATGATTATATAGATCATGCTACAGAGAGAAATAAACAAGAAATCCCCAAAATAATATTGAGTCTACCTTTGGGGATGATATTTATTAATGTGCAATTGATGTATGGGGTGATTTTTTATTTGAATTGAGATTCCTCCACTATGCAAACAATCACATTGCCCACTATATCCCAAATGGCTAGAAAAAGGCCATGGGAAACATGTTTAAGCCTAGCACTTTATCTTTCCCAAAAGATAAAACCACAACCTTGATATCATACTTTGATAAGAGTGTAATTAACCTAGTTTTTTCTAGTCTATGATGACTCAAGGAATGAAATTGAGGATCCTAGACTAGACCTCTAGATTTGAGGCATCATAGATAACCAAGAGCCCTTGAAAATAGAGAATAATTTCTTCCCTAATTTCATAAGTGGACTCAATCATATGACCATCTTTCCCTTAATAGTGTAAATTTGGTTAAATATCTTTCTATCACAGATAAATTTGTGAAATAAATGTGTGTGTTTATCCCCTTCCTTGAGCCATTACTCACTAGTGATAATATGATATTCTAATTTTGCTAAAAGAGTCTTTTCTTTATGATGTCACTACATCCATACCCACCACAAACTTTTTTTGGTTGATGGAATTAAACTTAGTATCCACCTTATAAATTTCCTATAAAATTTTCTTGAATTTCTATTTGTTCCAAGTATTAAGACAATAATTGATGAAACTAAGTTTCTTACTCATTTTCAACATCTTTAAACCAATCAAAACTAAAGTTTAGTTCCACCATAACTTGACCAAATCATGAATGTGAGGGTCATGGAACCACATGAGTTCAAATTTAAATGGTATTTTATGAGGATCCCTATCTTAAACAATCTTGAGATTAATTCAAGTGTGATTCAAGCCAAAAATGGGGATAAATTTACTTTCTAACACCCAATCGATGTCTAAGTAATTAGGAGTGATTAGAAAATGATCCAACCACTCTGTAATATTATTGAATCCCACCCTCATATTAGTCCAAGAAAATAACCCATTATTAGGGATCATATCTAGCAACTTGAAGGAGGAAATAAACCTTGAAAAATCCTTTTGGGATTAGGTCTCCCTCCCAATCCCACCTTGCTTTTCCATACTAGAAAGTATAACACTAAAGTATCCCAAAAAAATACATCATTACCCTGGTAGAACCATTAAATGATGGTGAATATTATCTCATCATAGATCTTTTAGAGGAAAAAAATTTGGTTCATACACATTAAAAATTAAATTGACAATATTAGAGTTGAAGTTATAAACCTTACACAGCTATTAGTTTACCCCTAAATTGCATTCTTCAACTAACACTCTTAAAGCAAACAATAACATTGTCAATCCTCTCAATTTACCAACCAAATCCACAAATTATCCCTTCCATCATTTAAAACCTTTTCTCATTAAGGTATCTACCTCATTTTTACTCTACTTTTTCTCCTGCAATAACAAAACATCAAAACCTAGATTCTACAATTGTCACCTTATTAGGCAATGCTACTTAGGGGAATTAAAACCCCTAACATTCCATGAAATTAAATTAATTATGTTGAAAATGGGCCTTCCACCCATCACTTTATCATATTATTAAACATTTCTAAGGAATACTAAATACCCACTTAAATTTTTACCTTAGTGATTTCCTTGGTTGATTTCCTCCCCTCCTCCCAAGTGCTCCACAATTGGGCTAGAAAAGCTTACAAGTCATTTGAAAAAGAGTGAGTATTTCAATGGAATTAATATCCTCATCCTATATGAATTATTATGCATACAAGGATAAATTTAGGTCACCCACCATTCTTGAAGTTTCCCCTCCATCCCAAGAACCCTCAACACCAATTGTAGGAGAAGTCTCTTCACCTTAAATGAGAATGGTTAAAATATTATAAGCTTATAATGATATGAAGTTGAATTATTTAAGCATTGAGGTGGGTTATATGTGCTTTCCACCTTCTATTTTATCTTTAATATATTCAATGTCCTCAATGTTTAGGTCTTATAAATATATTGTCCACCTATTAGGAGAGGTACCTCCATTATGGTACAAAAAGGCTTTTGACTGTGGACCAGGTTTCACTTTTCAAACCACCAAGGATGACCTAAAAACATGGAGAATAACTACCTAATTATATACCTTACATATAATTCCTACTTTCTAAGATTATAAAAAGAGTATATCCCCCTTTTCCACATCAATCTTCTGCTCTCATGTTCACCCTTGGGTTTTGATATTGATAATGTTAGGGATTTCTTCCTCTAAGTCCAAAAAGATATAGATGCAGAGATAAGAAGCCAGAACCCTTTCAATGGTGACTATATCAATATTAATAATCTTTCTAATTATTAATCCAATATTCCTAAGGCAATATTCATTCCAATACTCCATAGGCAACCCATACATCCAAATCCAAATGGGGAACCTTCTCTTTTTGACAAAAAGGGAAAGTTAGGGCACCAATTATATAACCACATACCCACACCATCCATAAACCAAGTCCCTATGTTTTACCCCAACATACCCCCATTCTTTTTTATCATAATAGAGACCCACTATCTTTCAAAATTATCCTTCAACCCTATCTTGAAAACCCTCTAAAAGAAAGGCCTTATATATTGCATTAATCATATTATTAGGCAAACATATGAACATAACTTTTTGTATATTTGGACTAACCTATGAATGATTTTTGTAGGTTGTGTATGTAAATTTAAACTCATTTTCTTTGGTGAAATTCCTTGAATAAACTACTTATCACAAAAGGGTTTTTGATGATTTTATTTAAAACTTACTCTTCGATAAATTTATTCAGAACTTAATCTTCGGTGAATTTATTGGGAACTTAATCTTTGATGAATTTATTGGGAACTTACTCTATGGTGATTTTATTCATAACTTACTCTTTGGTGATTTTTTGTAACTTTCATTTTTTAAACTCCTCCAACATGTTTTGGTCTTCATTAGTTTTGTTTGGTGATTCTCTTCAAAAATTTCATTTGACAAACCCATATAACACATTTTGAGCCTTTGGAACTACATTTTACATACCCCACAAGAATTTATTATTTAAAATTTCACTTCAGATAATTTATTCAAAATAGAGTATTCAATATTTTAGGGTATAGGACCTCAAATATATATTTGCTTATACCAAAAACACTTTTCCATTTACTCTTTGGGAACAAGATTTATGATGTCTTACACTTCAATTTATCTAGATCTTCAGGGGATATCTTTGGTATAGATTCTCTAGTGAAGTTACCTAATGCATTTAAGTATTTAGTGAAAATGTTCAAAAACTTTATTCAATAAGTTCCTTTAGTATATTTAGGTCTTCATCAAAAGTGTTTGGTGAAAGAGTTTGGTATATTTAGGTCTTCAAAAAAATTCTTCAAAACTTTTGCTCAAGATGCTCATCTTCATCACAAATAGTGTTATACCCTGACTCTTGAATTTTGACTACCAAAAGCCTCATTACTTTGTGAGCTAAACTCGAATAAGTGATGATATAACACTTGGAAAAGGGTATTGATGTTGCACTCCTACTAAATGTCAATGGTTCCAAAGTGGAATACCTACTAAATAATTTGGAAATTTTTGAATTAAAAATACAAATTAAAGTTATAAAAATTGGACATTAATGGTGCATGAACTAGAAATCAATGCCAAAGCTATATCAAAGTAGTTTTAATGATGATGTGCCCATTCAATCTCAAGATAACTTGTGAAATCACTCACTCTCTTCAGATTGAGCAGTATCCACTAGTGTCTTTAAATTAAAAATCTACTTAAGAGATATAATTAATTGAATTACAAACTAAACTAGTACAATCTTAACTAAATAATAATGGCATCATCATCTATGGCATTCTGAGGAATTCCCTCTCCTTCTAGGTTTTCCATCAAATATTTTACTAAGAACATAGATACTATTTGAACTTTATATATTAAATAATGACTAACAATTACTCAACTCTATGGGATTCCATACATAAGGTTGACACACACATGCATGAATATAAATTCACTCCAGCCTAGTGTTAATTGGCCATAGACTTCCTCCCATTACAAAGCTATAAATTATGCCCTATATCGACCTCTTATGAGATTTTTTATTCACAAATAATATATATGGAGGAGCATACTTACATAATCTTGAGCACAAGATGGTCACAACATGCATTTATAGTGATGCATTTCAAAGGTACCTCTCCCTTCTTATCCTAGATGTCATATATAATTTACATATAGTAGTGGTGTGAAAGAAATAAAAGTCTATTGAGAAGGAACTTTATAGTTGGATGTTCCTAGGAGAGACAATCAACTTGAAAGACAAGTATCCCAAACCAATAAATAAATTTAAAATGGGAATCCAAATTGGGATGGCCCTATTGAACATGTTATTTGGATACCTAAGCATCAAATTTCTCTAACTAAAATGGGTTTTGTTGCTTGATTTGTTGAGGATGTCAGAATTAACCTTCACTCTAGGAGAAGTGATTGGAGCAAGGTTACAAGAGAAATACTACATAAAGATAAGAGTCCTCTAGGATATCACTTATATATGATGTCTTACTTGTTTGATACAGTCATGAGGATAGCCTACATATACAATGGCTTGCTCTAGATCCCCCCTCCAAAATATATAAAGAACAAAATATGTGATTCTTACTCCTTCATGCATATATATATGTGTACACTCAAAATATTATGTGCATCACTAAAGATGTGTTTACCCATAGGTATGGAGGGACATCCATGAATCCCCCTTGCCTAAGATATCAAATAGTATCATAGACACACTATTAATCAAGGGAGACTATTGGATATACCCTAACTACACAACCATCATGGTAATTGGCCATAATGTTACACCTATATAGCTCCCTAAGTATGTCATAGATAAGTTGGTAAAGTAAGAAATAGTATACCAGCTATGGTGGGGCATTAATGAGGATATGAAAAATAAGAATAAAGCCTAACTTCATATCTCTCACTTAATGATTAGAATAATTTTCTACACTAATCAAAAGCACTTCTATGAGGCTAATAAAAATAGAGAGTACTACACCTTAGCTTCATTGCCACATAGGGACTAGGATCCCCATAGATAGGTGAAAAACCACATCAATACCCATAATGATGATCAAGTCTTAGAGAGAGCATGATCAATTCAAATAAAAGAATAACTTTTAAATCTTATTTAAGGAGAACCTTCCCTTTTCATAAAGGAGGCATGAACCAGACTCCCATTGGTTAAAGGATGGAATACATCTAACTTATATACTAGAAAACCTACTTAGACAATAAGAAAATAATGTAAATCCTCTTAAACACCCTCTGTATTACTTACATTAGTGAATAAAGAATTAGGGGTGAAAAATACATCACTTGGGGGAAAATAAGATGAGCCCATTTGCCTAGATTCTTTAGATTTAGAGGGCCCTACCCAAGGTGATGTTTCATCATTTCCATAGGTTGATGTTTCATGATAAAACTTCATATAAGACACTTATCATTAAATAAAAGTTTTGACCTCTAAGTTCACCTTTGAAATCCTTGTTCTCTCAACTCTCTAGAGCTAGTATAGGGGTAATTTCATTTTGCATGTCATTTTGGCCTCTTAAACATATCCCATCACAATAACCAGGCTTATGTAAGATAATTTTATGTTGTATTTCATTGAAAATTATCCTAAGTTTATAGACTTAATTAGGCTTTCAACCCTTGATTAGGTCTTCGGGGCTCAAATTTACCTTGTCTAATCCTAATTAAACTATTTTCTTTATTTAGATCCATGTAAAAAATTCTATAAGTCCCATAGACCTAATCGAGTTTCAAAACCTTGATTAGTCTAGGGAGGGATCATTGTTGAGTCTCTTTTCTAATCAAGGATTTTTTCCTGATTAAGTCTAAGATTGTCTTCTTTTTTTATTTTTTGTTAATTTAATAGTCAAGTCCCAATTAGGTCTTAGCCACTAAAGTTACATGTTGTATTTTTAGTCAGGGTTTTAAACCCTAACTATTTCATAAATTAGCTTTAGGGCTAATTGTAATGGTATTAAAGTTTTGAAATTCTAACTAGGTTTATCATAGCTTAAATGCCTCATTCCTTTTTTAATTAGGTCATAGACTCAAGCTAGGTCTGTAGGCCCATCCCTATCTCTTTACAATGTTAATCAAGTTGTTTTGTCCACATAGGCCTTGAGCCTCCCATCACCATACCCATAGTTGTAACTATTGAATATTTTAACCACAAGTTAAAATAGGTCAACCCCTCTATAGTTGAAAACTTATATAGGGCCCCCCTAGAGTGTGAAATGTCTCCCATGTGCCTAGATAAGGGTTTTATAATGTGTCATTAGCTTTGTCATAGTCACCTTTAGTCCTTTATGTCATTTCATGTCACTAAGGTCATATTTGGGGCCATTTATGAGGTTTTTACAATTTTCCTAAGTAGATGAGTTTTCCAAAGTTTCTTTAACATCCATGTGTTAGTTAGGTGTCAGAGTAACTATCTTGAGCTAGAAAACTATAGTTTTTAATGTTAGAACAAAAAAATAGATAGCTAAAGGTAGTTTTAGTTAGTCATATGACTTCTACAGGAGTTGTGGCATGTTTGGAATAATATAAAGTGACATTGAATATACTTTAACTCATTTGTATGATTAGTTATCTTTGAAACACTTGAAAATGGCGTAAAACCATTTCATTCTTTTATCCCTCTACTAGGCAGGCATAAATGACTAACTGGTTTTGGTTTAGTATCACCATCAGGAGAGGAATCAAATCAAATGCATTTGGTGGGAGGTATTAATCCTTATGTAATTCAAATCCATGATATGATTTATAGTATTGGTTTACTAGGCTCTATGAACAAATGCTAAGAAATCTGCCACTGCTTTTTGCTTGCTCATCCCCATCACCTTCAAGTTTTTCATCTATTTGGATTGGTCCATATAAATAAGTTGTTGTACATGATTATTAGGGGCATGGCCATCCTTATCACATGGATCTCAACTCATTTTTCACATGTGGAGTGAAATAGAAAGGCACAAGTATCTCAATTTTCTAGTTGAGACTTTAATGGCTAGTTTGTAGATAATTTCATTAGTTACAGAAGCTTATCTCCCTATGTTGACCTTTATAAAAATGGTAATGAAAATCAACATGTTTTTTATCCTCTCATTAAAATTTTATCAATATCTTCTTGTGAATTTTTCCTTTGAAAGGCTAATACCAATGAAGAACACAGTCATGTGTATGCACAATTAGACTATAGACATCCACCTATAGGGAGGTAAGAGGAACCTTATACATTCATGGTGATGTGATTAAGGTTTCTCTAATAAATTTTAATAAATAAATTTTAAGTTATTTAAATTATTTGAGATTGGTTGAGTAACCTTCTCTAATATATATAGTCCTACCTTATATACTATTGATGTGCACCTATAGGTGGTCCAAAAAGAGGAGATAACATTGAAATGTGAGGTGTTTGAAACTATTTTTAACCTTCATTGAGGTATTGAATCATTTAAGAGAACCATGAAAATAATGGTGGGGTCTAAATGTGGTAGGAAGACTTGAGAATCATGTTCATATGTGAAGAAAGTGACTAAAGGGATACCTTACCTTAAAGTCTCTGAAATAAGGATTTTACCTTTCTTTTGATCCTTCCATAGTAAAGTATCTGAGGTATAAACTAGTCTAATAGTTTTCACCATGTATCCTAGACATAGGGGTAGTTATTTGACATGATAGGAAGGTTATTTTTTTAGGGGAAGGTAATTTAGAAAGGCCTCAATCTTGATTATTCTCTAACTATACAATGTTAGTGTATTCTATAGTATTTTGAGTTCAAATCACCTTACATCATCATGTAACACAATTAAAATTGAGATAATAGCCCAAAAATAAATGACTCCATTTAAATGGAGATAATCTATGACATATGGAACAATTGAGGATGTTGATACATAAATTTGATACAAATAGACACCTATAGGGGTCTCTAGGCTGGAAGACCACATATATCCTTATTGAGACTCTTGGAAATTAGATATGGTGACTAGAGAAGAGTTTGTCTAGTCATAAATGAATAAATATTCTTATTGGGAGTATATATGGCTTTAATTACCTTAGTTATATTTAAAAATATTATGAAACACCACTTGTAGGGGTCATTTTTCTCTCAAAATGATCACCTACAATTTGATTGTGGTGTGATAGTGCATTAAGAGCATGATAGTTGACTATTAGTTTAGTCATAGGCAATGATACAAATGTGTCCAACCATAATAGGATTCCAAAAAATTGATAATATGACCTTAAATATTAAAGGAGATCTTGTATCATAAAATGTTTACCTAAAATCATATCATCTTTCTAAGTGAATAATACACTCTAACCATAGACTAGGAATAGGTAGTGTAAAGAGTGCAAGATGGGAGTTGGAAAAGATTGATAGTGGATTAAACTTGTTAATACCACTCTCATAGTGGTAGTATCACATTTATATATAGTTCTTAGACTAAAGGAGAAAGACAAATCAACAAATCCAACTCTGCATACAAACTATGTGCACAATCCTCATAGTCCAAAAGTTTGTCTTAGGAAGTTTGAGTTTTTATGGCCTTTTAGGGGTTAAAAAGCTATGAAAATATATAAAAAGGGTAATAATGACCTACTTTATCCTCTCATACATTCACATTATCTAAAAAAATAGGGGAAGTACCCTATATTCTGTCTCAAATAGGGCACTCTCAGCCATTTTAGACTGCAGGCAAGAAGTGTAAAGAATAAGAGAAAGATGTAAAGAGTTTTATAACACTAAAATAAGGTGTGGGGAGTGTTTTTAATAATGGAAAAACATGGAAATTACCCTCAAGGTTATGGAAACTACATAAGGTATTCTTAAGTAATGAATCATAGGCCAAGCCTATTAGGCCTAGACTAGGTATAAATCCCTATAGGGGGTCTAATCTCATATTATAGGACCAAATTAACCTTAAAATTCATTTTAATACTTTCATGTGGATATATGAAGTTTTTTAGATCTTATATCTTGCAAATAAAGCAC
Organism: Torreya grandis; assembly: GCA_037957365.1. Taxonomy (NCBI): domain Eukaryota; kingdom Viridiplantae; phylum Streptophyta; class Pinopsida; order Cupressales; family Taxaceae; genus Torreya; species Torreya grandis. Next base: position 1,568,925 of record JARHVA010002142.1, read on the forward strand.
ACAAGATTAGTCATTTTAGCTCAAACATATGATAGGGTATGAAAAATGAACTCCCAAGCTCAAGAGGCTAAGTTCAAAAGCTCACACTAGTATGGACACTTAGCATGGAGACCCAAGATATTTTTGAAAGTTTAAGGAAGTCCTAAGCATGATTTTATTATAATTTTTTATAGGTTCAGTATTTGGTTTTTATGAACAAATGATAAGAGTCAATATGAGATAAAATCATCTAAAACCCTTATTTTTTACCTGATTAGCAAAAATGGTTGTAAATGCATCCAAGAGAGATAGTATGACTTGAAAATTATTTCATGATTAAATAATAATCTCTCAAACTCCATCCCATCCATTTTTTTTGTACCCTACTTATATAGATAGGGTACAAAATAGGATTTCTTGATAGATTTTATGTGTTTTACAAGTGTAGAAGAGAGTTGAAGGATGAGGGTCATTGGGAGAGGATAATTGGGACTTATAATAACTATACATGATCATTTATCATATAAAATTGGCATGTAAACACTTTTGAAAGCTCATTTACTTCAAGTAATCTATGGAAAACTAATGAAAATGGAGGGTGACCACCAAGTGAAAAAGTGATAAGTCTAATTAGGAGACCTTTTAAGGTTTGATTCATGAATTATAAGGAAAGGTGACTCTTTATAGATGTCATATTACCCATTATATATATTATATTCAGAAAATGAAGGACCTTTTGGTGATAAATGTAAGGACATACCTACAAGGCTAGTGATGGTGGTTGCAGATGGTGAGAACAAGTGTCTAAAATAATGCCAATGGTTTGGGACACATCTAATGCATGTTGAATATTTTTTCTAACCCATACTTAATATTTCACATGTGTCATCTCTCCCTAGTTTGGTTTTGAGTGCTCAATAGAGGCCTAATGATGAAGGCAATTTCCAAAAAGGCTAATTGAAGACCCTATGCCAGTTTTGGAGAGTTTTCATGTTTCATGTGGACATTTATCCAAGAGGAAATTATATACCTATATTATCCACATTATTATTCTACTATTTAACTAGTTTTCATGCCTTTATAAGTGGCATTGTGACCCTTAAGCTCCACTTATCTTTCTCCTCTCACACATTCTATAAATGCTAGCCATTTTGGCTTTTATATTCTAATTCCACACATGATATGGTGAAGCCCTACTAGTTTGATATTTTAATTTACATTTTAATATGATTTTAAATCTAGTTTTTATTTCACAAACATCTTTACTAAGTTTTTAAAGTGATATATGGTGAGGTCTAGTGATAAGCGTTTATCCTTGCTTCTCTTTATCCTTTCATGTTTGGTCCAAGAAGTTCTCATTCTAACAGGTCATATGGAGTGTATCTAGTGTTTTTTACTCCCTTAAAGTTTAAAAGTATCTGTAGTGTCTAAAAATAACCTATGGTCTACTTACCTTGAGTAGTTTCATGTATATCACCTCTATATTTGAAATACTAATGTTAGAGTATTCTAGAACTTTGAAGCTAGTGTTGTAGTTCATGTCTCTTAGTAAAAGAGTATGATGATATTTATAGTTTATCACCCCCTTATATTAGTTTAATTTCATATCTAATTCTATCCCTTTTCACATAAGTAATTAGTTAGTATAGGTGATAAGCACTTAAGGATCAATCTAGGGAGCTAGCCCTTAAACCTAGAGGTCTACCTCTACTATAGGTGACCCACAAGCCTAAAGGTATTCCAATGTTTCCAAAATATTATATTAGGCTTTAAAAACCTCCTCTAGGGTGAAATATTTGGTGACAATAGTTTTGGCATGCTTTTTAGGACCATTATCCTAAAGACAACTTATGAAGGTGAATGATGGTCTTGACAACATCAAAACTGCATACGGTGTGCTTCTCAGCATTTAACAACTCCATTAAATGTAAAATTTAGTTGTAGACCATTTTTTTTTCATATATTTGTGCTCATACTTCTTGGTCCTTACTAGGTCATCTTTTATTATAGGTTTCAATCCCATCAATACACCTCTTCAACTTGAACTTCCTCTTAAAGTTCAACATCCTTGACCTATTCTGCCCTTTAAAGAGAAAGAGGAATTTTCTAGCCAAGAAGACCAAGAAAGTGAAGAATAACTTGAATATAACATGGTTAGGTATCATGCCTTCCTAACCTTTAACACTAAAAATACAATCCATCTTGATGTCTATGATGGCATTCCCCCTAATGCTATAAAGAGTGTTTCTACATTTAGTGGTGAAGGTCATGTCACTCCTAGTGAGCACATTAGGGATATCTCAAACATATGTAGTTTCCATAATGTCAATGAGGTCATTATTTCCATTAGACTCCTTGTTATGTCCCTTAGAGGGTAATCACTTGATTGGTATAGGACTTTTCCCAGTGGTTATATTATAACTTGGGATGTTTTTAGAGATCTTATAACATCAAGTTTTGAAGACAAGAGTGATCACACATCACTCATCCATCAGCCCAATGTGATTCAAATTTCCCCTAAGGAGATAATGTATTATTTTAATGACATATTCCAAAGGACTTGGCATAATTTTCCCCTTCCCATGAGACTAGTTACTAGCTTTGTGTTTCCTACATATTTGAGGGTTATTGGTGCTGACATATCCATAATGTTGTAATCCATGGGTGGTTTCCCCTAAATTGAAACATATGACCTTGTCATTAGAGTTGAGAATCACCTCATACAAGTTGGGAAGTTTCCTCCAAAAGTGTCCATGCCTCTGCTACCTAATACTTATGCTACTACCCCAAGTGTTGACCAAATTTCTAATGCCAACACCAAGTCAAGGATTGCTCCTAAGAAGGTAGAAGAGATAATTAATTAGGAAACAAGGTTTAAATTATTTGAGGCTCAATTTAGGTAATAAAATCTACAACATAGTGTGAATATAAACCCCTATCATTATCATCATCATTATGGTCAACAATATGGGTAAGGAAAAGGTCAAGGGTAGCCTAATTTTAATAGGCCTACCAATGCATACAATCCTACTTCAACCTCCAACACAAGAGCAATGGCACAGGTGCATAGCAATCTAATTTAAGGATAATAATGGTATAAAATTCAATTCATGGATGTCCAATGAAGGTGAAGATCAATATTTAGTTTATCAAGTAAAATTCACTCCTCAACTATCAATAGAATATGAAGTTTTCATGTAACAAAATGAAGGGTGGAAGCCTCAAGGAGTGAGTTTCACTAACTTCCTAGTTGAAGACACTTATGTTCTTAATTAAGATAATTTAGTTATAGACAAAACTATATCAAATAAGAAGGCTCTAGGAGATGCTAATGGTGTTCTTACAAGTTCAACTAGTCCTCCTACAAGGTAGTATGGCATGACTATAAGCATGATAGTCCTTACAACTCCTACACCTCTTTAGAATCAGAATGTTAGAAGGCCTACTAAAATTGCTTCAATACCTCAAGTTCCAACCACTTCTCTACCTCCAAGGACACAAGAAAAGGTAAACACTCCTCTAAAAATTATGTATTCTTTGAATAATGTTAAGGCATTTATCTCTCTCTAAGATGTCCTTCATATGCCTAGCCAAAAGGAACTCTTGAAAAAGTAGTTGTACACAATTCATGTTAACCCTCCATCATCAAGCCATGGTCATGGTAATGTTTCTCTCACTAATGTTCCTAATAACATTGTATATCCCTTTACAAAATTTGAGAAGCTTCCACTTTTTTACCTCATTCTCTTTGTGGGGGATAAACTAGTTCATAAGTTCATAGTTGATAGTGGAACTAGTACATCAGTGATGTCCAAGGTTTTAGTTGAAAATTTTGGTCTAAAGTATGAACCACATAGTAAAGGAGTGATTTAATTAGATGTTACACCTATAAATTCAATATGATTAGTCAAAGGATTGAATGTTTTCTTACATGATTATCCTAGTTCTCCCATCCTCCAAGACATTATGGTTGTTAAATTGCTTTCCCACTTTTCTATCTATCTCTCAATGGATTTCATATCCAAGATAGGAGGCTACCTCTCAGCTGATTGGTCCTTCTCAGCCTTCAAAATAAGATATGGAGCAAATGTGACCATTAAAACTCAACCACTAGCCAAATTCCATATTGATCCCTATGTAGAAGTAATATCTAATTTGAATTGCATCATCAATGATAAAGAGGAGTCCATTGTGGATGATGGTACATATTCAAAGATTGAGGAAATATCTAATCTATTTTTGGATGATTATGGTTCAGACACTTATAGACATAATAGATACATCTACTTTGAGCAAACTAACCTTGGCACCTATATCTTCCATGAGGCAGATTATGAGAAATTTGAGGTAAGCATTGATAATTCTATCTCAAAATCTTCTAAAGGCAATTACTTGATTCATGTGTATGATGATGATAATTTGAAAAGTATGATAGATCACTATGGTGAGGTGAACAATGTAATTTTGCTTGCACTTGAGGAAGGATCCCTTGAATATGATAGTCATGAAGAGGAAGATGACCTATGGCAAAGTTTTAATGCCATATGTCAAGATTTTTATCAATTGAGTAAGCCTATTTATCCTCCTAGGCCTCCTAAAAAGTGTGTATCTAATGAGTATGTTGATGGGCCTAACAAGCAGGTTGGTGAGTGTCCTATTGAGAAAAAAGGAGAAGGTCTTATCAAACATTAAAGGGTATGTCTTACTACTATTCAAGAATTTGAAGTGAGGGAGTAACTTAATGAAGTCAAGGAAAATATCTTTGTGATTGAGGAATAGTCAACATTTCAACCTAAATATGAAAATAATTGTAGATGTGGTGAAGTAAAATAAAGACCAGTTTGATGCTTCCAAGCATCAAGTACATCATGACAATGAAGAGAGTGAAGTTGAGTAATTCTTGATCATTCCTAATCTTCAATTTTGAGATTATCAATTAGACATGGTAAGACTCAAGAAGGTTTTAAGTTCAAATAATCTTCTTGGAGGATTGAATAGAACATCCTTGAGAGCTTAAAGAAGCAAACTTATACATAGAAGAAGAGCCAAAGATGTTAAGATTTTTTACCATCAACATGAGAAAGTGTTTGATGATAATCATGCCCAAGGTTCATTTTAGTGGGACATATAAAAAATATATGGAGGTCTTAAGGTAAATCAAATTTATAATGGTGGTGAATTAGTTTAGAAGGCTTATCGATGCATAGGCAAATCATGAGATGTTGCATGGTGAATGATACAGACAAATGTTGGTAGTATGCAAATGGATACCTATATAACATAATAAAATGCTAGTATAAAACATGGTGTGGGTGAATATTGGTATCATTTAGGTAAATGTTGGATGGTGTGGGAAGATGTTAGAAACATGCATATGGGTGTCTATATAATGCAGATAGATTCTAGATACATGATGATAGACATCAAATGCCACATCATGGTGATAGCACTCATCCATATTATGAGTTTTCATTTGTCTACACACATCATGCATTGGGGTTTTCTACAAATCCTAGATAAACATCCACATAATGCTAGTGAGTGTCAGCATGATATGGGTCCATATCTGGGATGTGTATAATAATTCCAATGTTGTGTGATTACCATGCTCCCATGTGAATATTTAATGTTAAAGAGAGTATTTATAGTGTTTATCCCTTAGGATAAGTTTCTTGGGCATGCATGTGGGATAATTATCCACCATGCATGGATGTTTTTAATTTATGGGTATGTCTAGATGTTATTATCCACTAACAAATGTTGAGATGATACAAGTGTCTACTGACAGACTATAAATGTTCATCAGTAGATTGCAAGCATCTACCACTATATACATCCATCAGTAACCATGGGAATATACCAATAACTTGAGCCCTATGGTCATCCATAAGATACCTACTGTAGACACCCATAATATGTTGGTGGATACTCATAGGCTGCAGGCATCCACTTGCATCTTATAGGGTCATGAGTATTCACTAATAGTATGTGAGCATCTACTAATAAGCAATGGGCATCCCATAGGTGCATGCCTAGAGTCTTTGAGTGTATTCCCACAAAATACTAGCATCCACTTGTAGGCTACTGGCGCTAACCAGTAGAGTTAAGTGTTTTTTCTTTTATTGACATAGTTTACATAGTGAATTGTATTGGTTTACTATACAGACTGTTGGCATCCACCCAATTGTATATGGTGAATTCATCAAGATTAGATTTCAAGGTATCAATGAACTACATTTATATGAGGAAACTTATATTCAAATGTAGGAAAACCTCTCCTCAAAATTAAATTTGACCTTAAAAATTTAGGTGATCCCACCTTGTTGGCCACTCCACAAAAATTGCTAAATATCAACTTCAAAAATAGAATATTCATAGATTAACAAAGATTCACCACTAAAAAAATCCATAATTATGCCTCACATGAAAGGTTTATTTCATGTAGTATCAAGGATGTAAGAGGAACCATATTTGACCTTGGTTAAAGCAAGGTGATTTATTATTCACCTCAAGTGCTTCAGGTCTTTTACATATTAGGATAGGTGTGTCTTTGTTTATATTGTGTGTGTGTTCCATAAGTGTTCTTGAGAACCCATGTGTGTTTCCTATTATCATAAAATTGTGCACCTTAGGATACTCTATGAAGCTCCTACAATTTGATGCAACATGGAATCATCTCTCAAGTTGTGGGTGAACTTGTAAGAGAGATGAATCTCTAAATTATAAGGGCTAACTCCCTAGATTCATCTTTAAGTACTTATCACCTAATATAATGCTTATTTATGGGAAAAGGGTTAGGATTTTTCATGAAAATTAAACTACACTAAATAGGTGATACACCAAGACATATCCCATAGACTATTACACTCCTACTAAGCAACAAAGCTTTCCAAGACCAATTCTAGGCAATGAAGAACCCTAACACTGTGCTTCAAATGTGAAACTAGGCATACATACGATAATAAAAAATATAAATGATCTAGGGGAATATTTTAAACCATAGAGATAATTACATACTTGAAGAGGATCCTAGTACATTCATACACTTCACATGACCTATTAAAATTAGAACTCTTGCTTAAACATGAAGGATAAAGAGGAGTAAGGATGACACCATCACTTAGCTCCACTATACATCACTCACACACTTAGACAAAAAGTTATTAACTTATAATCAGACTTGTATTTAATTTTTAAAGATAAAATTCAATGTCATACCAGCAGGGCCTCGCCATACTAGCTGTGGTCACCTTTACAATAGCCAATATGGCTCATACTTATAAAATTTTGGAAGAAGAGAAAGAGAAGGTAAGTTAAAGATGCACAAGGACAAGTGTAAAAATGTGAAATAAGTTAAAATTAATTTTAATGAGGTGTAGGAATGGTCATTAAACTAATTTTCACATCATTCTATCCCAAATTAGCCTCTTTTCCAAGTGTGGCGTAGCAATCTTCTCAATCATTCTCTCTTGTGAAACTGCCTTCATGATGGGATTTAAAAAACACTTCAAAGAAATTTAGGGATAATTTTTACATGGAAATGAGGTGGAGGAGAGATCAATTAATTTATGTGGACATGTGTCCATCCCAAACTGATCACCTTCCTTGATGTGGCATTGAAACTCTTCCACAAACATCTTTGAGTATTGAAACTCCTCCTTGACAAGTGGTAAGAGACAATAAATTGATCATGAGATCTCTTGTATAGTTAAATTTTCATCCCAAGGACACTTTTAAACTATCTTGAATCATCTAAAATAGTTACATTACATGTAATCATCAATTTCCCTCTTAGGTGTCACAAGGCCTCCTTGTCTCATTAGGCCTAATTTGGCCAAAATAGCTAAAATTTGGATTTATCTCAATTGGTTAAATTTTTATTCATGAAATCCATATTATCATCATATTGGACTAAAAAAAATCCATTCATAATCATCAATCTCTCACCAACACCCCATTTTGCCTAGAGAGCCTTCACTAGGCCTTGTCTTCTTGTAGCCCTAATTTTACACAAGTCTCCTTGTGTAGGAGAATGTACAAAACTTCAAGATTAATTGAGATCATTTTTTAGTACCCATTTTCCTCATTATACTTTGTGTCAATTTTCATGGTGCTACACTTAAGGAAAGTGTATTTTTTAGATCAATTAGTCCTTCTAATTAGGCCTAATTATGCCTTTTTAGCCTAGAGGACAAAAAATGCTCATTTTGTGCTCCCACAAGTGTGAACTAATAAAGTATCCTTGATTTACTTTTTTCATCTCCTCATCATACCTCATGTTGAATTTGAGCTCCTAGTCATTTGTATAGACCCCTATTCTAGTATTAAATGCTCCTTCTTGGCTTATTTTATACAAGCTTGTAATTGTAGTATGGACTAGTGGCATGAGGTGGATCTCAGGAGAGTTCTCAAGGTCAACTTGATGAGTTTAAAACTTGAAACATCCATTTTAATGATTTTGTTGGCCTTTCTCTCTCATCAGGTTCAAATCAAGCTTCTTAAAGGGTTTGGAGTGCATTAGCCCTTAAGGGATTGTTCATAAAGGATGAACGTTGGAAATTTTTCAAAATGACACTGAGGGATCCTCAGGGACCTTCTCCATCTTCCCCAAATAGCTCCAGGTCCCATGCATAAGCTCATGAAAGTTTCAAGCATTTGAATTTGGCCATTCGAGCCAATTGGTGCATCTTGTGAGGGTTTGAGAGATTTCAATCCAATAAATGGATTTTTTATGAATTTTCTTGCAAACACATGGTTTAAACACCTCTAAATATTTCCCATGAACATTTCTCAATCATTGTAATAGCTCTTTAAGAGCTAGGAATGAAATTTACCCCTTATTCAGCATTAGGCTTGTGCCTTGCCAATGAGCCTACCTACATTTTGGATCCAAAATACCATTGTTTTCACTTTACATAAATACTCATATCTTAAACACATAATTTTCAACCCCATGAGGGTGATCTAGGACATTTATATGCTTGCTTAAGGCTGAAACTTGAAATGACCCCTCATTTGGAATCATGCCTATTCCTTTCCTTACCCTGATGACTATAAACCTCCTTGATTAGATCATCTTGTTTTCCCTTATAACATCTATGTTTACTTCTCATGTCTCCCTTGGTGTTTTATATCTATTAAAATCATTCTTTGATCTCACTTTTACCTTTGGTTACCCATTCCACCTATTTTCTCACAAACTATCTAGGTTTTACATTAGCAAACTACCCCTATTCTGAGATAAAACAGGGGTATGTTGCCTTATTTTTTTCACCAAAAAAATTATTTTAAGATTTTTATCAACTATTAAGGGTACTCTACACCAATTTTTATCCTTTAACTCCAAGTTTTGGTCACCTAACTATCACCAATTCTAAGGTAGACTTTCTCTAGATATGTTGTATGTAGTGTAGGCAGGGTATAGGTTGGGTTTGGAGATTTTAGGGGTTTTATTTGAGATTGGTTGTGAAATAAATGGATCCTTAATGCCTCTCAAAACCTATTCCAACCATCTCCTATCCTATTATCCCCTCAAACACTTTGTTTTTCTCTTTGAAACCTAGACTTGGTCTTTGACTACTTGTTGAGGAATCATTGTTTAGGTGTTGGTTGTAGGTGATTATGGTGGTGTTTATGGATTTAAGAACAAAATACAACCTATTTTTATGTTAATAATCTCATTTAGGTGATCCTTCATCAATTTTTCAAGTTGGAGTTTAATTTCTTTGCACTATTTCATGACCTATTCCCAAGATTAAGCTCAATATTTGTTTGGACTAAGACACTTTCAACTTTCCTGTAGGTGGAATTTAAACCTTTACTTATGGATTAGGGATATCTATCTTAATTTTATTTATTTCATGGTATTCTATTTATTCTCTGATTTCACTTTTCAACCTTCAAGCTAGCATCATTTCATGCTTGGGTCCTCAAGGAGACACCTCTGCCTTGACTATGTTTCATGCCTATTCACAAGCCTGCTATAGATGACCATGGCTTATTTAGGGTATGTTTGATAGTTCCCTATCTTCTCATGAATATATTTGAAATAAAAAAACACTCTATTTCTCCTTGAAGTATCAAAACAAGTTCTATATTCCAACTTCCAACTCATTATTCACTAACGTAGTTGTAAGTGATGCTTCCAGGCCTGTGTATGGATAGGGAAGGGCTTAGGAAGTCTCAAAACATAAAATTCAACTTTGTCACTATAATTTTGGCTCATTTATTCTATTTTTATCATTTATGATTATTTAAATTTTATGTCATAGTTATAATTTCCAATTTTAAGTGCAATGTCACCTTTTATCAACATCTTGTAGGTCATCACTCTCATAATTCAGTGATTTTTTACCATTTTTTGAGGTGTCAAAATCCATCTTCCATTCATCTTCTACCCCTAAAAATTGGCATAATAATTATTTGTAGATATGGATACTAGATTAAATAATCAGGAGCATTGTAAACCCCCTTTTTTCATGGCATATATTATTCCAAAAATGCTCAAGGATCTATGTTTAGTCTATTTATGGGCTGAAAGACCAAAACTTAATCACTTGATACTTTGAAAGAATCTAACACCTCCATTTGTTACAACATCACATCAAATGGTTTAGGATGATTTCCTCTATCTAATTGGTGCTTGTAACTCCCTTGTAACCTTTTTGACTATGGTCAACATGACATCATCAAACTATTGTAGATGAAGGTTTGACTGTGATATGTAGGCAAGAACATGAAAGAAAAATAAAATGCTAGGATGAGACTCTCCAAGCACATATAATGCATTTTATATCACTCAATTTAATAACCTTAATTTATGACACCTATAAACATCTTCACAACACCTTCAATAGCACCTGTAGGTGCACATTCCTGAGTATAGAGTAGTTGGGAGCACATATAAGCATAAAAGAGGATTTTCCAAATACTTGATCTTTAAAAAATAATAAGAAGCATGGGAATGTATTTAAAATAATTTATAATCACCTAAAATAAACAAACCCATCAATCCAAAACAATAAAATCTAAGACAAGCTCAAATAGTGACCCCCTCATGGTTGCAAATCCATAAAAAGCTACGTGGAGTGGTCACCATTGTTCATAAAGGAGGAGGAACTAATCTAATACTTATTGCTATGAAATTTAAGTGCACTCAAATTAATATCCACCCCTATAAGCAATCTTCCCAATTTTACCTGTACGACCCATGCCAAGTGATTGAACCTGCCCTTCCTTGGCTTGCCAATGGAAAATGAAGGAAAAGAAGTTATAAATGGATCTTATATGCAATTTTATGCAAACCAAACATGAATATGACCTATGGGGAGGTGAAGAGACACTCCACTATGTTTTCAACTGATGATGGACTTGAGAAGTCTGTATAAGTACCCAAAGGGGCCTATTTTTGAGGAAAAACTACCATTTCTTGATCATAATAGACTTAAAACTATCACCTAACTTATTTTGACATTATTTTACCTTATCCACATTTATATCCACCTTGATGACATATTTTTTAACTTCCACTATTCGTACAAGTCAATTAATTAGCTATAAAAGTGGCCAAATGACCTTTTTACCATGTGAAACCTAGAAAATGGCCAATTTATGACTTGAATACACTTTGAAAATATTCAAAGACCATTTTTTGGATGTTTTAAATATTATTTTTCATTTTGAATAAGTTTGACCAATGTTGACTTTGATTGACTGAGCCAGTACAAGGAGGATGGGTTTCAGCAAGGACTAGGGAAAGAGTAAGTGAGAAATATACGACAATATATGACCCCATAGGAAATATGAAACTTTATATAAAGATTCAAAATAGAAGTGGTTGACCTAAATTTGACTTGGGGTCAAATTTAGTTAACATTCTTGGCAATTCCTAGGGGTGGCATGCTTACTATACCTAAGACCAGTTGCCCAATCCTTCCATTGGTCATGGAGTCATGCATATGGACCCTCAAATTGACTTGAACAGAACTTTAACTCAAGGGAAAATATGTGATTGACACACACAAAAATAAACAAAGACACACACAAAATAGAAGGAAGGAAACACACATGTGCTATGAAGCACTTACAAACTAAGTAGTAAGAATTTATCCTCCTGGATCAAAAGGAAAGCTTTTCATACCATCTCCTTGAAGTGGACTATAAGATTTTTCAATTTTCCACTTAGGAATTATTCTTATTTTTTCAACACCTTACTTACTTCCCATGGTGCTTGCATTGAATTCATTTGGTTTCATAGCCAAGAACATGTGTTCAATAGAAACATACTCCTCTTGACTGGTTTGAATGGCAACCATAGTCCTTGGTTCAAGTGGTTTTTCGTTGATTATAGACTCATTTTGATCTTCACATTCAACCTCAACCTCAAATGGATTTTCATCATCAATGTTGTATTCATTTTTAAATGGAAGTTCTCCATCAAACTTTGGTATTTATAGCATTTGAATGTATGAGAGAGGTTCTTTAAAACTTACTACCTCTTTTGGGACTTTGTATTCTCCATCCATCTTATGTATCTGATATTCTTGAGATGAATTATTCTTACCTTTCTCTTCTTATGGAGGTTCTTCATGATCTTTAATAGTTTTATCTATAACATCTCCTTCAAAACTCTTTTCAAGCTCTTTATGAAGTGGAGATGCATCATCCAAGCTCAAGAAAAAAATTTCAAGATTATCCCAAAATTCCAACTCTTCATGGTCAATATAAAGAGGATTGAAGTTCATCAAAATTCTTACTAACTTCTTGTGGAGCATCATGTTGGCTAGTTGGCACCTCTTCTTCACTTTGTATTGCACATTGATCATCATCATCTTCCATGAAGCATGGTAATTCATCAATCCACTCAAGGTCTAATTCTTCTTGTTTTACCATTGAAGTGTATTCTTCTCCCAAAACCTTTTTTGGTTGCTCCATATCATCAGCTCCTTTAGTGTGTTCAAGGAACTCATCTATGATATCATCCTCCCCCAACTCTTGTGAAGTCTTATGAAAAATCAGTTGATGTGAAGGCAATAGAGAAGAGATACTGAATGGCGATTCTTTAGGTGCTTTGTCCACCTTGTTCACATAGTTTTCTTCCTTTTAAAAGTTCACAAGAATGGTACCTTAGCTACTACTCTCTCTATGAGTATCTCTTTTCATGAGGTTTTTTTCTTTTGATGTGAGGTAAGGGGTAGCTCTTTCTTGTGCTACTAAGGCTTGACAACCTCCTCCACCATCATACATAAATTGACCTTGATATTGTCCCCAATGATCCAAATGCTCCTCTCCTTCAATTAGGTTGGTACGGAACTAGAACAATAACCTTTTTGGATGGAATGGAATTAGGATTATAGCTATTAGGCTTCCTATTGAAAACTTGATTACCTTGGTAATTATATTGGGGATTGGGTGGGGTACTTACTTGCAATTGAGTTTGTTTGAGCTAAGCTTGTAATGACCTTATCATTTCATCTTTGTCTATAGCATTATCCACCTTCTTGGGAGTGATTATAGACTTTACACTGGTATTGGGAACTTTATCTACACTTGGGGTTTCAAATGAACTATGAGATAACAAAGGCATAACAACTCTTGGGGACAATTTCCTAGCTAGTATCAAACTATACTCAACTTTAAGAGCTATCTCATATGCATCAGGTAGAGTAAATCCTCCCATTGATTACAACATTACTACCACATCAATTCCAATGGCCCTAAGATAAGTGGGGAACACAAATATTGAAAAGGGTCTCATGATAGGTGACAACCTATGCCATCTTCTTTGAAATCTTTCATTAAAATCTCCCATGGATTCATTAGGACCTCTCCTTATCACATCTAGCTGATGGATTAGTGAAATATGATCACTCTTATTCTCAAACCTATTTACCAACAACTCTTCAAATCCATCCCAATTAATAATGCAGCCACCTCCCAATGTCCTATACCAATCAAGTGATTTACCCTTTAGAGACATGGCAAGTAACCTAATAGCTATGTTGACTTGTGTGATATTATGGAAATTGTAAAAATTTGAGATGTCCCTAATGTGTTTAGATTGGGTAATAGGACTTTCTCCATTAAAGTTAGGGAGACTTTTGGTGGCATTGGGAGGGATAGGATCATATGCAAGAAGATTGATTAGATTTTGGGTGTTGAAGGTTGGGAAAGCATGTTGCCTAGTCATCTCTTCTTCTTCCTCTTGACCATGAAATATAATGTGGAAAACTTGATATACAACTAGAGATTCTCACCTTTTGGAGTCATGAAATGTTGGATTAGAAACACTTCTAAAACCTTGGGCTTATCAAGACCAACATTCACCTTGACATGGAAACAATTAGGACTAGCTATCCCATCAGGTGTGTCAGAACTATTGTCATCAAATTGTGCACCCTAGGATACTCTATTAAGCTCCTATAATTTGATGTAACATTGAATCATCTCTCAATTTGTGGGTGGACTTGTAAGAGAGATGAATATCTAGATTATAAGGGCTAGCTCCCTAGATTCATCTTTAAGTGCTTATCACATAATCTAATTCTTGTTTATGGGAAAAGGGTTAGGAGTTTGAATTAAAAGGAAACTAAACTAAAGAGGTGATACACCAAGACATATCCCATAGACTATTACACTCCTACTAAGCAACAAAACTTTCCAAGACCAATTCTAGGCATTGAAGGATCCTAAAATAGTGTTTCAATGTGAAGGTAGGCATACATAGGATAATCAACAAGATAGCTTATCTAAGGGTATATTTCACACCATAGAGATAATTTCATACTTGAAGAGGAGCCTAGTACATTCATACACTTCACATGACCTGTTAAAATTAAAACTTTTGCTTAAACATGAAGGATAAAGAGGAGTAAGGATGACACCATCACTTAGTTCCATTATACATCACTCACACACTTAGACAAAAATTTATTAACTTAAAATCAGACTTGTATTCAATTTTTAAAGACAAAATGCAATGTCATACTATTAGGGCCTCACCATACTAGCTACGGTCTCCTTTACAATAGCCAACATGGCTCATACTTATAGAATTTTAGAAGAAGAGAGAGAGAATGGAATTTGAATAGGCACAAGGATAAGTTTCCAAAGGTTAAATAATTTAAAATTCATGTGAATGAGGTGTAGGAAGGGTCATGAAACTGATTTGCACATCATTCTATCCCAAATTAGCCTCTTCTCCAAGTGTGGCATAGTAATCTTCTCAATCATTATCTCTTGTGAAACTGCCTTCATGATGGACTTTCAAGAACACTTAAAAGAAATTTAGGGACAAGTGTTTCATGGAAGTGATGTGGAGGAGAGATCAAGTAACTTATTTGGACATGTTTCCATCCCAAACTGATCACCTTCCTTGATATGGTGTTGAAACTCTTCTGCAAGCATCTTTGAGTATTGAAACTCCTCCTTAACAAGTGGTAAGAGATAAGAATTTTATCATGAGATATCTTAGATAGTTAAATTTTCATCCCAAGGACACTTGGAAACTATCTTGAAGCATCATTTCCCCTCTTAGGTGTCACAAGGCCTCCTTGTCTCATTAGGCCTAATTTGGCCAAAATAGCTAAAAATTGGATTTATCTCAATTGGTGAAATTTGTCTTCATTAAAGGCCTATTATAATCATATTGGACTGAAAAAAATCCATTTAGGAACATAAATATCTCACTAAGACCCCATTTTGCCTATAGATCCTTCACTAGGCCTTGTCTTCTTGTAGCCCTATTTTTACACAAGTATCCTTATGAATGAGAATGTACGGACCTCTAAGATTGAGTGAGATCATTTTTAGTACCCTTTTCCATCATTTTGATCTATTCCAAGTTTTATGGTGCTACACTCAAGTAAATTGTGTTTTTTAGATCAATTAGTTCTCCTAATTAGACCTTTTTAGCCTATAGGACAAAAAATGCTCATTTTATGCTCCCACACATGTGAACTAAGAAAGTAGCCTATGATTTACTTTGTTCATATCCTAAAAATCTCTCATGTTGAATTTTATATCTTGGTCATCTATATCCTATGATTTAATTTGTTCAAACACCTCTGAATATGTCTAATGAACATGCCTCAATCATTGGAATAGCTCCTTAAGAGATAAGAATGAAATTTACCCCTTATTTGGCATTAGGCTTGTGCCTTACCAATGAACCTACCTATATTTTGGAGCCAAAAGATCATTTTTTGAACTTTTCATGCATCTTCACAACTTAAATACATCATTTTCAACCCCATGAGGGTGATCTAAGACATTTAGATGCTTGCCTAAGGCTGAAACTTGAAATGACCCCTCATTTGGAATCATGCCTATTCCTTTCCTTACCCTGATGACCGTAAACCTCCTTGATTAGAGAATAATATTTTCCCTTAGACCCTCTAGTTTGATTTCTCATGTCTCCCTTGGTGTTTTATAGCTATGAAAATCATTCTTTGATCTCACTTTTCCCTTTGGTCACCCATTCCACCTATTTTCTCACAAATTGTCTGGGTTTTACGAGCAAACCACCCCTACTCTGAGATAGAATAGGGGTATATTTCCTTTTTTTTCACCAAAAAAATTATTTTAATAGTTTTCTCAAATATTAATGGTACTCTTTACCAATTTTTATCCTTTAACTCTAAGGTTTGGTCAACTAACTATCACCATTTCTAAGGTAGACTTTCTCTAGGCAAGTTGTATGCAGGGTAGGCAAGATATAGGCTAGTTTTGGAGATTTTAAGGGTTTATTTGAGATTGGTTAGGACATATATGGATCATAAATTACTCTTAAAACCTATTCCAATAATATTTATTCCTATTATCCCCTCAAACACTTTTTTTGGCTTTTTGAAACCTAGACTAGGTTTTTAACTACTTGTTGAGGAATCACTATTTAGGGTGTTGCCTGTAGGTGAATATGGTGGTTTTTAGGGATTTAAGGACATAATAAAACCTATTTTTATGTTAATAATCTCATTTAGGTGATCCTTCATCAAATTTTAAAGTTTGAGTTCAATTTCTTTGCACTAGTTCATGACCTATTCCCAAGGTTAGGCTCACTATTTGTTTGGATTGAGACAGTTTCAACCTACCTGTAGGTGGAATTTGAACCTTGAATTATGGATTAGGGATATCTATATTCATGTTATTTAGGTCATGGTATTCACTTTTTTCTCTGATTTCACTTGAAAACCTTCAATCTAACATCATTTTATGCTTGGTTCCTCAAGGAGACACATTTACCTTGACTGTGTTTCATGCCTATTCACATGCCTACTGTAAATGGCCATGGCTTATTTAGGGTTTGTTTGATAGTGCCATATATTCCCATGAAGGTCCTTTAAATAACCAAACACTCTCTTTTTCCTTGGATGATCAAAACAATGTCTAAATTGCAACTTCCAACTCATTGTTCACTAACCCAGTTGTAGGTGTTCCTTCCCAAGCCTGTGTACGGACAGGGAAGGGCTTAAGAAGTCTCAAAACATAAAATTCCATTTTTTCACTATAATTTTATCTCATGGATGATATTTGGATCATTTAGGATTCTTTTAATTTTATGGAATATTTATAACTTTCCACTTTTAAGTGCAATGTCACCTTTTATCAACATCTTGTAGGTCATCACTCTCATAATTCAGTGATTTTTTACCATTTTTTGAGGTGTCAAAATCCATCTTACATTCATCTTATAACCCTAAAAATTGGCATAAGAATTTTTTTTAGATAGGGATACTAGATTAAGCAATCAAGAGCATTTGAAACCCCCTTTTTCATGGCATATATTATTCCAAAAAGGCTCAAGGATCTTTGTTTAGTCTATTTAGGGGCTGAGAGACCAAAACTCAATCACTTGATACTTTGAAAGAGTCTAACACCTCCATTTACTATAAAATCACATCAAATGATTTAGTATTCTTTCCTATATCTAATTGGTGCTTGGAACTCCCTTGTAACCTTCTTGACTATGGTCAACATGACATCATCAAACTATTGTAGATGAAGGTTTGACTATTATATGCAAGCAAGAACATGAAAGAGCAATAAAATGCAAGGATGAGACTCTCCAAGCACCTATAATTCATTTTATATCACTAAATTGAAAAATATTTATTGATGACACCTATAAACATCTTCACAACACCTTCAATAGCACTTTTAGGTGCACATTCCTGAGTATAGAGCAGTTGGGAACACATATAAGCATAGAAGAGGATTTTACAAGTACTTGAGTTTTCCAAAATAATAAGAATCATGGGAATTTATTAAAAATAATGTATAACCACTTGAAATAAATAAACCCATCAATCTAAAACAAGAAAATCTAAGACAAGCTCAAACAGTGACCCCCTCATGGTTGTAAATCCATAAAAAGTTGTTTGGAGTGTTCACCATTGTTCATAAAGGAGGAGGCACCAATATGAGACTTATTGATATTAAATTGAATTTAACTTAGGGTAATATCTATACCTATAATTACTCTTCCTAGTTCTACCTATGCAGCCCATGCCTAGTGATTGAATCTGCCCTTCCTTGGCTTGCTAATGGAAAATGAAGGAAAAGAAGTTGTAAATGGATATTATGTGAAATTTTATGAAAAAAAATGTAAATATAACCTATGGGGAGGTGAAGAGACACTCCACCACATTTTCAACTGATGATGGACTTGATAAGTCTGTACAAATGCCCAAAGGGGCCTATTTTTGAGGAAAAACTACCATTTCTTGATCATAACGGATGTCCAAATGTCACCTAAATTATTTTGGAATGATTTTACCTTATCCAAATTTATATGCACCTTGATTACATATTTTTTAACTTCCACTATCTGTACAAGTTAATTAATTAGCTAGAAAAGTGGCCAAATGACTTTTTTACCACATGAAACCTAGCAAATGGCCAATTTGTGACTTCAAGACACTTTGAAAAAATTACAAGAAAATTTTTAGGATGTTTTCAATACAATTTTCTAATTTGACTAAGTTTTACTAGGTTTGACCAACATTGACTGTGGTTGCCTGAGCCAGTACAAGGAGGATGGGTTTCAGCAAGGACTAGGAAAAGGGTAAGTGAGACATGTAGGATAATAGATGACCCCATAGGACATATGAAACTTTATATAAAAGTTAAAAATATTAGGGGTTGACCCACATTTGACTTGGGGTCAATTTTTTTCAACATTTCCTTTTGCGTGTCTTTTTCTTATTGTTTGGTGTGGTTTCAAAGGCAATTGAGTGTCAAATTTGTGCATAGGTGACTCAATATCCCAAAGGATAGGAATATGCTACTAGTATTTGGCATATAAAGCATAAAAAACCTAGTAAATCATCAATAATGTTGACCATTTTGACCAAAATTCAAAGTTCAATGCCCCTATAGTTGAAAACTTATATAGGGCCCCCTAGAGTGTGAAATGTCTCTCATGGTCCTAGATAGGGGTCTTCTAATGTGTCATTAGCTTTGTCATAGTTTCCTTTAGTCCTTTATGTCATTTCATGTCACTAAGGTCATATTTGGGGTCATTTATGAGGTTTTTATAGTTTTCCTAAGAAGACAAGTGTTCCAAAGTGTCTTTCAACATCCATTTTTTAGTTAGGTTTTAGATTAACTATCTTGAGCTAACAAATTATAGGTTTCAATGTCAGAACAAGAAAATCATATAATTAAAAGTAGTTTTAGTTGGTTATATGACTTATAAAAGAGTTGTGTCATGTTTTTAAGGATCTATCATGACCTTTTAGGTCCCTTAAACTCATTTCAATGCTTGGTTAGCTTTGAAACACTTGAAAATGGCATAAAACCATTTCATTCTTCTATCTCTCTACTAGGTAAAAAGAAATGACTAAGTAGTTTTGGTTTAGTATGACCAGCAAGAGAGG
This sequence comes from Torreya grandis, assembly GCA_037957365.1. Lineage (NCBI taxonomy): Eukaryota > Viridiplantae > Streptophyta > Pinopsida > Cupressales > Taxaceae > Torreya > Torreya grandis. The sequence continues at coordinate 1,588,781 of JARHVA010002142.1, forward strand.
AATCAGATCAAATGCACTTGTTTGGAGGTATTACCCCTTGTCTAATTAAAATCCATGGTAGGATATCTAGGATTAGTGTACCAAGATCTATGAACCAATGCTAAGAAGTCTGACACTACTTTCTCCTTGATCATCCCCACCACCTTCAGGTTTCTCATATATTTGGATTTCTCCATACAAACTAGTTATTTTACATGACTCTTAGGAGCATGGTCATCCTTATCACATGGATCTCAACTTAGTTTTCACATGTGGAGTGAAAGATAAAGGCATAAGTACCTCAGTTTGCTAGTTGAGACTTCAATGGCTATTTTGAAGATAATTTCATCAATTTCAAAATCTTATCTCCCTATGTTGACCTTCATAACAATGGTAATTTAAATCAACATGTTTTTTATCCTCTCATTACAAGGTGATCAATATATTATTGTGTAGTTTTGGTCTCAAATTCTAATACCAATGAAGAACACAGTCATGTGTATGCATAGTCAGACTTCCCTACATACATCCACTTATAGGTAAGTAAGAGGAACCTTACACAGTCATGGTGATGTGATGAAGGTTTCAAGGTAATATTAAGTCTCATAAAGAGTAAAAAATCAATTTTAAGCTATTTAAATTTTTTAAGATTGGTTGAGATAACCAATTCTCTAATATATACAGTCATGCCTTATATATTGTTGATGTGCACATATAGGTGGTCTAAACAAAGGAGAGAACATTGAAATATGAGGTGTTTCAAACTTGTTTGAACCTTTATTGAGGTCTTGAAGCATTGAAGAGAACCATAGAAATAATGGTGGGGTCCAAAGGTGGCAGGAAGACTTGAGAATCATGTTCATATGTAAAGAAAGTGACTTAAGGGATACCTTACCTTAAAGTCTCCAAAATAGGGATTTTACCTTTCTTTCAATCCTTACATACTGAAGTATCTGAGGTCTAAACTAGTCTAATGGTTTTCATCATGAAACCTACACATAGGGGTAGTGATATGACATGATATGATGGTTTTTTGGTCAAGGGAAGCTAGTATATAAAGGCCTCCATCTTGAGTATTCTCTCACTGTATAATGTCAATGTATTCTACAATATTTTTAGTTCAAATCACCTTATATCACCATGTGACACAATTGAAATTAAGATCATAGCCTACAAACAAATGAATCCATTTAAATGGAGATGATTCATGACCTTTGGAATAATTGAGGAGGTTGAGACATCAATTTTTATACAAATAGACACCTATAGGGGTCTTTAGGCTGGAAGACCACCTACATCTATACTGAGTCTCTCAAAAACTAGCTATGGTGATTAGAGAAGAGTTTGCCTAATCCTAAATGAAGAAATGGTCATCTTTGGAGTAGATATGGCCTTAATTACCTTAGTGATATTTGAAATGTTTTTGAAATACCACCTATATGGGTCCTTTTTCTCTTAAAATGATCACCTATAGTTTGATTGTGGTATGACAATGCATTAAGAGCATGACAGTTGATTGTTGGTTTAGCCATATTGCATGATACAAATGTGTAAAACCATAAGAGGAGTCCAAAAAATTAAGAAAATGACCTTGAATACTTAAATGAGATCTTATATCATGAGATATAGGGTCTAACATGAAATGTTCACCTACAGGCATATCTTCTCTCTGAGTGAATAACACACTCTAACTACAAACTAGGACTAGGTAGTATAAAGAGTGCAAGATGGGAGTTGATAGAGATTGATAGTGGAATAAAATTATGAAGACCACTCTCAAATTGGTACTAACACACACGCACACACACACACGTACACACACACACACACACACACACACACACACACACACACACACACACACACACACACACACACACACACACACACACACACACACACACACACACACATTTCTTAGACCAAATAATCAAGACATCAATAAATCTAACTCTGCATACAAACTTTATGCACAATCCTCATATTACAGAAGTATATCTTAAAAAGTTGGAGTATTAATGGCCTTTTAGGGGTTAAAAAGATATGAAAATATATAAAGAGGATCCCCATGACCTACCTAATCCTCTCATACCTTCACATTGTCTAAAAAAATAGGGGAAGTACCCTATATTCTATCTCAAATAGAGGGCACTCCCATCCATTTTAGACTATAGGCAAGAAGTGTGAAGAGTAAGATAAAGATGTAAAGAGTTTTTAAAAACTTCAATAAGGTGTGGGGAGTTGTGTTGGGAATTAAAAAACATTTAAATTACCCTATAGTTTGTTGGAAACTACATAATGTGTTCTTAAGTAATAAAACACAATCCAAGCCTATTAGGCCTATACTACGCCTAAATCCTAGGGGTCTAATCTCATCTTTTAGGACAAAATGAACCTTATAATTCATTGGATTAATTTTAAGTGGAGATATGAATTTTTTTATATATTTTGGCTTGTAGATAAAACACTCAATATTAGTCATTTTGGATCAAACATATGATAGGGTATGGAGGATACACTCCAAAGATTGAGAGGCTAAGTTCAAAATCTCACACTAATATGGAAACTTAGCATGGATACAATCTCTTGTATAAATTTTAAGGAGGTCCTAAACATGATTTTAGTGGAATTTGTTCATAAGTTAAACCTTTGCTTTTTATGAACAAATGCTAAGAGTCAAAATGAGCTAAAACCCTCCAAAACCCTTGCTTTTGATCTGATTAGAATAAATGGTTGTAGATGCATCCAGAAGAGATAGTATGACCTGAAAATTATTTTTGTATTGAAGAAGACTCTATCAAGCTCCATCCCATCTAGTTTTTTTGTACCCTACTTATACATACAGGGTATAAAATAGGATTTCTTGATATATTTTATGTGTTTTTAAGGTTCAAAAGAGAGTTGAAGGATGAGGGTCATTAGGGGAGTACAATTGGGACTTTTCCTAACTATACATGATCATTTATCATAAAAAATTCTCATGGAAAATATTTTTCAAACTCCTTCACTTCATGCAGTCTATGGAAGATAATGAGAACGGAGGGTGACCACCGAGTGATAAAGTGATAATTCCAATTGGAAGGCCTTTTAAGTTCTGATTCATGAATTTTAAGGCAAGGAGACTCTTTAAAGGTGTCATATCACCCCTTACATATATTATATTGAGTAACTAAAGGACGTTTTGGTGATAAATGTAAGGACAGACCTACAAGGCTAGTGATGGTGACTATAAATGGTGAGAACAAGTGTCTAAAATAAAACCAATGGTTAAGGACACATATACTACATGTTTAAGATTTTTTCCAACCCTTCCTTGATATTTAAAATGTGTCATCTTTCCCTAGTCTATTTTGGAGTGCTCAAGGGAGGCCTTATGATGAAGACATTTTCTAAGAAGGCTAATTAAAGACCCTATGCCAGTTTTGGAGAGTTGTAATGTTTCAGGTGGACATTTGTCCAAGAGGAACTTATAAACATGTTTTTCCACCTCATTATTCTGATATGTAAATGGTTCTAATGCCTTAACAAGTGGCATTATGACCCTTGATCTCCACTTCTCTCTCTCCTCTCACACATTCTATAAATGCTATCTATTTTGGATCTTGTATTCCAATTCCACACCTAGTATGGTGAAGCCCTGATGGTTTGATATTATAATTTACCTTTGAATATGATTTTAAATATATTTTTTATTTCAAAAAATCATGTCTAATTTTTGAAGTGATGTATGGTGAGGTCTAGTGATAAGCTTCTATCATTTCTTCTCTTTATCCTTTCATGTTTGGTACAAGAAGTTCTCATTATAATAGGTCATAAAAAGTGTAGATAGTGTGGTTGATTCCATTTAAGAGTAAAATTATCCTTAGTTTCTAAAATGGACCTTTGTTCCACTTACCTTGATTAGTTTCATGCATATCACCTCTATATTTGAAATACTAAAGTTAGAGTATTCTAGGACTTTAAAGCTAGTATTACAGGTCATGTCTCTTAGTGCAAGAGTATGATGATGTTGTGGATATATTTTTAGTGTATCACCCCCTTATATTATTTTAATTTAATGTCTACTTCTACCCTTTTTCACATAATTAATGAGTTAGTAAAGGTGATAAGCACTTAAGGATCAATCTAGGGGGCTAGCCCTTAAACCTATAGGTCTACCCCTACTATAGGCAATCCACAGGCCTAAAGGTATTCCAATATTACCCAAATCTTAGAGTAAGCTCAAAAAAATCCTCTAGAGTTAAATATTTAGTGACAATAGTAACCATGGGTCTAGACCCTGATTAGGTCTATGCCCATCTAATCCAAACCTCTCAGTTTTATTCAAGCTCTAAGGACCCAATTAGGTTTTGGAGCTCAACAAAGCTCAAACATAGTCTTATGTAGGTTATAAAATCCCATAAACAATGTGAAACACACCAATCTTATTATTAAAGACCTATTTTGGGTTTCTAAACCTAATTAGGTCTTAGGACCCCCATTTTGAATGCTCTAGTTCTAATCAAGATTTTATCCCTTGATTAGGTCTATTTTGACCTTAAATGCCTACCTTAGTGCTAATATGGTTTCTAAAGATTTATTAGAATTGAGGTTATTAAATATTAAAAATGTGAAAATGTTTAATTATTTGTGGCTCCCAAAATCCCAATTAGGTTTGGGAGGACTTTTTGGATCCTAAATTAGTCTTTTATCAATATCTTGGGCCTTGGTTGTCAATTTTTCAAACCATTCATGTTGTTAGAAAGCTCATCCCAGACTAGTTGTTTTGGCCTTTTAAATTTTGAGTATTTTTTATTATGTTAAAATATGTTCACATTTTCATCTCCTACTTGTTGAAAAGTGATTTTCATTATAATATATGAGTTATTTTCCTTATTTTTTGTAATAGAAGGTGAAAAGGGGCAAGAAAGATGGTTGATGGCTAAATTTAATGGAGGTAGTTATAGTTTTTAGGGAAAATATTTTTTCCTTTGGAGCTATAATTAATATATATTACTTGAGCTTAGCCATTCCAAGTGTTGGCTCATTTTTGCTTTGAGAATAAAATTGTGATCCAATTAGTTTATTTTTTGCTTTGTAATGTAAATTACTTCTCTCCTTTTGATGCCCTAGCATTATGCTATCAAATTTTAGATTATATTGATTGAATGTAAAATTGAATTTGTGTTATCCAAGAAAACATTTTTATTAATAAAATTTGTGGAGTTTGTTATTTACAATTTATGTGTGTATATGGTGATTTTTATCTCATTCTTCATAGCATGATCCTCAAACCTTGGCACTCATCCTTGCTCATGGTTGTGTGATTGTTGACTAGATGGTGGATTAATTTATGGGTTGTATTATTTCATCCATATTGAATTTTTATCCATTACAATAGGCTTTTTCTTTTTTTTCCCTTCTCCTTTGTCATTTTGTATCTCTTTGTTAGCTAGGGTTAATGCAGGATCCAAATGTAATTTTTTTCTCATGCTTATCTTGATTGATATCTATGTTCATTACCATTTATTATCAGATTGTTAAAATTTAAAATGTTATTAAAACTTATTAAATTTAGTTTTATTCTCATTTAATCAAAACCTTAAAACATATATTTTAACTGGATGGGCAAATTTAAAAATGCATGTTTGTAATTTTTTCTTGAAACACATAGAAAACCCACATGACCAAGGCAAATAAAAATGCATTCCATTTAAATCCATAAAAATAATAGAAAAATGATAAAAAAAATAGGTTTAAATATTCCAAACCAACATGTCCCTTGAATTCTAACAATTATACATAGACCAACTAGGTCACTTAGTATGTTGTGACCTAATAATAACAGACCTTGGGGAACCCATACGGGCCTCCTTTCAGGAGAGGTTGAATGGTTGATCACTCACACTTGAGTTAGTGTGTTGAATGACCCATAAACACTAGTTATTCTCTTTAAGTGAATCATAATTTTCTTTCCTCTTATTTTGAAACAAAAAATGATGTTATTGTTGCAAAAAACATAATGTTTCTTCCTTTTCTCTTGAAATTAAAAATGATATTATTGTTAAAAATGAATGTAATATTCCTTCATGCTCTCTTGTAATGATAAATGATGTTATTGATGTAAATTAATGTGAGTTTATTTCCCTTTATATTTAAATGACAAATGATTTTATTGTTACAAATGAATGTGATGTTCCTTATTCTTCTCTTGAAATGACAAATGATGTTATTGTTGCAAATTAATGTGATATTCCTTTCCCTTCTCTTTAAATGGAAAATGATGTTATAAATTAATATTATGTTTCTCTCTCTTCCCTTGAAATGAAATTGAATAATATTCCTTCTCCTAAAAATAAATATGATAATATATCTTTAAATGAAACTTCTATTGAAACACAATGTGATGCCATTTATACTCTTTCTTTAAAACCAAAATGTGATAATAATCCCATGTTATGTAATGATGTTTCCTAATAATATGATTCTAAATAATTTAATGATATTTGTGATGAATCTATTTTACCTATGTTTGGAATATACAGTGAGTTAAGACCAATGAATTAATCTTTCCAAACCACTACTATTCCTACTAGCCATATCATCTCTATGATACATGTCATAGATGACCTCCAAAATCAAGTGATTTTTCTCACTTTATAATCTATATCATTTGATGATAATATGAATAATAATGTCATATTAGGATAATTTTTAACATAATCATATTCAATTCTAATTATCCAAAAGGATTTGTCATGCCTAAGTTATAATTATTTTATGGCCATGGAGATCCTAGTAGTCACTTGACAAAGTATGTATTTTATTTTGGGAAATGTTCAAATGATGGACAAATATTATTAAATATATTTATATAAAATATTATTACAAGAGGTCTTAAATTGTCTATATAATATTTCTAGTGGATATTTACCTTAATTTAAGAAGTTATAAGATGTTTTCTTATCTAAATTTAATAATAAAAAGGTTACTAAATTCACATTAGAACATCTCCAAAGTCTAAATTAAGGTCATGATGAGCTTAATCAAGATTATATTTAATGATTTAAGAATACATTACTATTGATGAATTTAATGTGCTCCCTGTGTCACTAGGGAATGGGGGGAAAGTAATGAATTCAATTTTAAGTCTTGGAAGACTCAGAGCTTGAATTGTTAATGCAACTACTACTAGAAATAGAAAAAATAGTAAAGATATGGTCACCACTTAGAAGTTTGTAAGTAAACCCTGCCATAGGGACAACGGATGTTACACATTGACACTTTATTCTTGCTAATATTCATGAAATTGTTTCAATCTTTGCTAATTATTACCTAAAATATAAAAAAATAATGGATATTTATAGAATGAATTAAGCTAAAATGAGTCATGGGTAGATACAAAGGAGATAAGGGTAAGGCAGAAAAGAGAGTTTGCTTAAGATGATAAAAAGTAAAAGTTATTCTAACTTATATGACAACACATAAAATTAGCATCTACCAACTCTAGTGTATTACTCAAAGATAAATAAATGTAGCTGAAGCTTCAAAGGAGAATAAATGCATATATCTAGAAACATACATTGCAAAAATATTAGTCATTCACAGTAAATTTCATAGTATATTTAGTTAAAAATAAGATGAAAATAGAGCACATATACTAGAAGAATTTTAATCCTAGTGTTAAACTCAAGCTAACAGACACATATATTGAATGTTATTTCTAAATTAGTTAATAAGAAATAAACATTTAGTCATCTAAAAGCATAAGGAATATAAACTATATAAATATGCAATCAAGTACTTCAGATAAATAATTGAATTCTTAGCTCTTTTGTATTAATTGTTATAACAATTGTTTTTCATTATAAAGAGGGGTAAACCCTTATTTATAGGTTTCAAAATTACCTATGAAAATTCAAGTGGGCCCATGAAAGGCACCCAAATATAGCTAAGTGTCTAAAATGTTACAATGGGATATTCTAATTTTGAATTTATAAAATAAACCCAAATATTCCTCATGGTCCTGAAGGAGGTTACTAATATGCTTGTTATTGTTGCCTCTATTTCTTCTCCACCTCTTATTTTATCCAAACCTCTACACATAATAAGTAATATTGGTTAATTTAGCCAAAGTCCAAGATCATGGGCCGCCATGCTCTATGAGTACTAGCCTTAATGCTTCTTTAATGGCCTCTATTCTCTCTAGCCTCTGATTGGTAAATGCCATAGTATTCATCACCTCAGTACTAGTCTTTACACTAGCTACATCCTACTAGAACTTAGCAACAAACACCTTCATCTAGGATCTAAACTCTTGGTCATCCATAAAGGTCTCATAAGGTTTGGTCACCCTAGTGAACATGGCATCCCTCAGTAACAAGGAAATCTAAAATTCAATATTCTCTAGAGATGCAATTACATCCATGACCTAGTCTAACCATCTCTTTAATATCCTTCTCTTATTCATTAAAATGGTCTATGTAGGGATGATATCCTTAAGTGGAAACACCTTGAGGTTTAAGAAATTATTGCTTGTTGTAAATCTAGCCAAGTTTTCTAACTTCGCATCATAGATTGCAAGATTTTGGTCAAATTTAATGACCACATTAAATTGCAGGGTCTCATCTTCCAATCTCCTCTTCATGACTTTATATAAATTAAAGACATTGATAACTGCACTAATTACCTAAATAGTGGTGTTATCTAGCACTATAGGCAATGCTTTCTCCTTTAGTCTTTTTAACTCTTGATACATCCCCTTCATCAAGGCTATTATGGACTCTTCATGGGCTTGAACTATGGATACAAGGACCTCTACATATTCATTTACTTCTTTGGGGTTGGTCTTTCTCTTCCTTGTCAAAGTGAAGATGGATTTATGATATATTCCTTCTTCTTATCTCTCTTTATCCTCATATCTAGATCAATATTCTTTCTAGATGCATTCCTAAGAACTACCTCTCAATCATATCATCTTTGTCTATCCATTCATGTACTTATTCTTGATGCTTGTACTCCATTACCACATCTTTCTTGAACTTGAATAAATGCTTTGAAATGACATTGTTTGGGTCCCAAGGTCTGAAGTTGTCCTTAGGTAATAGGTATGATTCCCTATGCCTTGCATCCAAAATGATGTCATGACACTTTGTGATCCTATTCCTCCCCAATTTGTAATAAGTCTTGTGGGGGACTATCTTCTTCTTGTTTTTGAAGATGCTATCAACTCTATATAGTATTTGATAAGCCATATCTTCCTTAGCTAGCTTCATAGGCACATATCTTGGTAACCTAAGAGGATCTACCATCACTCCCTCTACTCTAATGACCATGCAATCTAGGTATAGCTAGTAGCTACCCATGTCCTTCAGATGTTGCCTAACCTTTAGGGGAAACATTAACATCTCACACTCAATTATTTATTTATAGATAATTGTGTAAAAGTCTTCTACAATTATTCTAATGTTACATCTAAACCAGTGAATGGGTAACATAAAGAAGAAGTAAGGGACAACCTCTTATTGCTCAAGAGACCATGAATTCTGACCTAGTTGGGCAGTTGCATAAATTACATCCAATAGGTAGCTTATCATGAAGAATAAGATTATTTGTAATAGAAAAATATTCCTTATGTCCACATATCCAATATGTGGATTACCAAATATTCTATTTAGTAGGGCCAACATAATCTTGACTCCCTTATAAAATTATTGAATAGGTAGGTTCCCTTAGTCATTTATGAAGATAACTCTAGTTGGCTCAATCACCCATGATGTCAGGATCTTCTTTGGGGAGTGCACCTCATACCAGTTTTCAATGATGGCCTAGGTGTACTCGATCTATGGGGAGGGGAGGTCATAAATTTTTTCAAATCTTGGCCCTATGATGAAATTAATGGGGATCCCTTTAGACATCAACTTGATAAAACCATCTTCACATCTCAACCTCTTGGAGATACCATCGACTAGGTTAGCATATGACATGACCTCTAATTTGGTTGTATCCTTGTGGATATCAGTAGCATTGATTATAAGGATGTCCAAAGATAATTGGATTATGTGAGGCATTTTCTCAGCCTCATAAACTACCCTATCTTATTCTACATTGAATTAAATTCTATTATAATGCATGTCCCCTGATCTTATTGCCTCAAGAATTAATTTAGTGTCTTTAAAAATAATTGAATTACCATAATGGAATAGTAAGTCATCATTTCCAAAATAAATTATCTTATGCAAAGTAGAGGGACCTACCTATGCCATCTCTATAATATTCTAGGTAGCAACCAACATCCTTTGATATCTCCCTGTAACTTTTGAGCTCTAATAATGGTGGTCAAGGTGTAATTTATGAATAACTCAAGCTTCATCATACTAGGAGAACATAAATAGTAGAGATAAAATGTGTATAGCTTCAAATTCAAATGGAAATAGCTTAGTTGAGTATCCTTTTGAGATATTTCTTTTATTAATGCAATGTAGATGGTGATTCTAGTTCATGTTGTATTAATGGTGAGCTTGTCAACTTTGTATGTGTTTGGAACAACTTCAAGCTATTGATTTTGGAATTTAATTATATTAGAATTAAAATTTAGTTCTAATTTGAATTTTATCTACCATCAATTTCAGATTTAAATCTAAATATTTTCACCTTTTAACATGTGGCTACCATCTTGAATCCATCTAGGTACTTGTGGGGCTTGAAAATGACTAAGCTACTTAGTCAGCTCAAAATCTAAACATGTGGCATATTTTGATTTCCTCACAAGATATTGAAATATATCTTAGTGTGATGGCTCATTTATACCATACCATGTGGCATATTTCAATTCATGGTATGATATAGGGAGGTGCCTTTTATTTTTTATTAGTCTCAAGAGTGCCACACATTGTTCTCATAAAAAATCATGTATTTTCTTCACCAAGTGGCTCTCTCATGATAAATCATAGATTTCCCTGATAGGTGTCACCTTAAAAAGGATTTTGGACAACTTTTGGTAACTTGACACTAATCATGTGGATTGGGCAGAGACAAGCATCCCTCTCAGAGGTGATCTAGTCAATTTTAGAATGTAGCTTTATGGGAATGACACATGGCATCATTGTATAGGCCCAAAGTGGACATACACTTCTTTCATGGGTTTTTGTTCATTCTTATACCAAGTGTCATTCTTGAAAGGAGCCTCAAATATTTTTATACCATTGAGCCTTGATCAAATGGATTGAACACTGCTAGATGTCTTGCTTGCAATCTATTATGATTTTTAGATGGATGAAATATGGTATGAACATGTATTGATCTTGGATGAACCTAAAGGGAACATGCATCACCTCAAAAGGTTTCTCAAGTTTGGATGGTTATAATTGAGACATGTGGAAAAATATAATAGGCTTTATCACTACAGAGGGATGCATGGGAGATGTATGGTGGATCAGATTGAATGGGCTTACTTGTGGGGGCTAAGATTATGACATGTATCCTGAGATTTTAATTCTAATGGCTAGTCTCTTCACAATCTATTTGGATGATGTCACATGGTTTGTGGACTTCATAGATTTTCTCTAGGTGTCTTGCATGGGATGCGATAAATCTCTAAGGCATTATGAATCCAAAAAAAAGTATACACCTATATTTTTGAGTCATAGTTTGAACTTTTACATCCCACGAGGCATCATAAACCTCAACTTGAAATTTACATTCTACAAGGTCAATCAAGAAGTTAAGTTAGATTCCATAAGACATCATAACCCATCTTAAACAAATTTAAATATGTTTAAATGAATAACTTCACAACTAAATGGTTTAAACACAACATAATGTTAGTTTATCAAAATCTAGTGAAACTTGTTGTGTTCATGTATGTCAAGGAGTTAGGTCATATTTCCTTAGTAGATCTTGTTTGCACATCATTAAATCAATTCATAGTTAATCATTCATTTTTTTAATAAAACTTGAAGAACTTGCAATAACTCAAATATTTTTAAGTACTAATCTATATTATAAAATGAATAATTAACTAGAAACTATAAAAGCACAAGCATTGGAAAATTAAACCAAATCCATATGCAGTCAAATGATTTAGCAAACTTGGCATCTTAGGCATTTTTAAAATTGAAGGAAGGAGGGTCCCCATTTTGGGAATAGGGGGTAGTAGATCATAAAAAAATGACCTCTATAGGGAAACATTGCAAAATTTTAGAATCTAGATATTTTGTTCAAAGATGAATTAAAAAACTAGTTGTCTCATTATGATTTTTAGTTAGTATCAAAATTGCTTTTCAAAACTAATGAAAGCCCATAGGTTTGAAATAAAGTTTAAACCTTTTATATTATCATACTATGTGTGTGATTTGAGGTTCCTTAACCATTTCGATTGGGTCCATAAATGATGACTTTCAAGCTTCAAGACATCAAACATGAATTGACTTAAGCATTATTTATATTTTATATAATAATGCTTTTCTTAGTTAGGGATGTCTTAGGAATTTTTTTGCTACAAACCAGGCATCCATATCCCCAACAAAGATACTTTTGGCTCCACTCTCAACCTTTCTATACTACCATCCAAGTGTCCATAGCCCTGGTAGAGATTGCCTAAATTACTATTCATGGAATCTAAAGTAGTTTATGATTTCACTTCATTAGTGTATCTTTTTTTTTTTTTTTTCATACCTAAATTCATAAACTAGAATGGTGTGGAACTATAATTAACCAAGTGTAAGGTTTTTTCAAGACATAGTCTAAATGTAATTCACTTTTAGATATCAAGTTTTGCCTTGACAATTTATTTGGTGAATTTCAGTGATAATATGATGGTCCACATAGATTCAAAAAAATTTCAAGAAAATGATCAATCATCTAAACTATATTATAGCCTTAAAATGACTTAGGATTTTCACAAAAAAACTAACCTCTAATTAACCATGCCAAATTTTTCTAAATTAGAACACTGTTAGAGGTTTCCAAACTTTGGACTACCAATGTTAAAAACTAGTAATCCCTTCTTCCCATTTTCAGGACTAGGTTAACACAAATTGATCTAATGAATTATTATCAAGAGGAATTATTAATAAGATACAACACACAATTGGAAGAAAACATCAAATAGAAATAAAGAAAGCACACAATAGGAAATCAAAGTAAGAAAGCAAAAGAAAACAATAGGAAATAAAAAAAATTAAGGGAGCTATTCTACTCCTATCTACACTAGCTCTAAAAAAGTTTACTACACTTCTATAATTTATGATAGAGAAGTAGAGAAATAATGTTTTAGATATTTCCCATTGATTGGTAAGGCTAAGTCATTTCCTTACAGGTCTTTGACCCTAAATGCATTTTAACCTAGTATTTTTGCCACTTGATATGGTCCAATCTAAATAAGAGTGAACTTGTCATATTATCCTTTCTTTTTATGGGCCTTGTCCCAAAGTAAGACTAAGTCTGATATGTAAAACACTTTAAATTTGGCTTCTTTAGTGAACCATCTCTTAACAATATGTTGATGCTTTCTAAAATTCTTTAATGCTTCATCTCTAGCATCTTCCATTTGGATGATGTTCAATATCTAGGATTTCACTCTTTCGTCATCTTTCATATACTCAAACATGAACTCATAGGTGGGAATATTCAACATGATAGGAAAAATAGGTTATTTTCTATAAATTCATAGGAATAGGGATGCCTTGAGTGCTTATTTTTATCTTATTCTATCCATCCATAGAGAATATTTTATAAGAGATTACCATTCTCTGCATTTATTTTTTGAAGACTTCTTGATGGCATTCATCAAGTTTTTATTGATAGATTTTGCAACTCCATTGCCCTAGGGGTAATAGTTTGAATTAGACTTAATGACTATTCTATTGTCATACACTCATTCAATAAATTCAATTGATGCAAAGGCTCAGACATTATCACATACCAGGGATAGGGGCATCCTAAATCAAGTAATGGCATTCTCTTTTAGGAATTTAATGACATAAATCACTATGTTCTTCTTGGTGGCCACTATTTTAGTCTACCTAGTGCAATAATCTATGGTAGTGAGCATGAATTTATGTTTTATTGAGGAGCTAAGATTGATCACTCCTATGAAGTCGAGGCCCCATTATGTTTATGGTTTTGCTTCAATCACTAGTTGCAAAGGCATGGTTGCCTTTGTCTCTCATCGATCAAACACTTGGCATTGATGGCATGCTTGTACATGAGTGTGGGAATATTTTAATATGGTTGGCCAATAGTATCTGACTCTTAATATCTTGTATGCAGTGGACCACCTTGAAGGGTGACTACTTCCTAGTTTTTTATGTAAATTGTCCATGATTTTTGTGGCTTTAGCTCTAAAAACACATCTTAAATAGACCCCCTCATATTATTTATATAAAGGACCCCTCTTTTGATCATAAAGTGATATGATCTCAACTTGAGGGCTCTTTTTTTTCTCTCTTTTAAGGTGTGGGGGACACACTCTATGTAGTAAATAGTGAACAATATCATTTTACCAGTCACCACTGGGCACTTAACTTGATTCAACCTACATCAATGCATGGATTAGTATTTACAATAAGTTAGATTAGACCTTGACCTCTAAATAATTTATAAAATTTTGTCTCTATGTCATATTCTTGGAGTTTGATCATCCATTTCCCTCTTTGTTCTCCAAGTTCATTTTATCCCATCATCAACTTGACAGTTGATGATTTAACAATTTTGGGAATATTGGTGTATTATTCCTAATTTAGTTGAGTCTGAGTAGTAAAATTAGTAAATAAATAAATAATAATTAAGCTAATATTTTATGTAAATTAATTACAATTTAGACTTTTTTAAAAATAGTAATGAGATGAAAAAGATAAAACTTAGCTATAAACTAGCTGATACAACTAAGATAGGGTTTGATACTCATTATGCAAGATTGGGACACTATCACAAATTGAGATTTGAACTTCATTTTTTGATTGGATATGATCACTAGAAGTGGACAATAATGTCATTGATGTTGTATTCCACCTCTGTCACTATTGTCCTGAGGATCTGAGCTTTCTAGGTTTTGTTCACTAGGTTTGTGTGACCTTGTTTGTGAAGTTTTGGTAGCTAGAGTCTTTAGAGATCCCTATAGAGTATATTTTCTCTTCAAACCCTATTTTCCATTGTGTTTTGACCAATTTTGAGTAAGATATGGGGTTAGTGTGTGTAAGATTCACTGGGCATGGATCCACACCCCTTATGTGGGCACATTACCTACATACCAATACTCTGAAGAGGGATCAAGCCATATGTAGTTCTCTCACTTGATGTGCTTTGTGAAATTGAATGTATGAATATGTAAAATGCTAAACTAGATGTGCTTAAGGTGACTAGGGACTGGTGTAAGGATTTGAATTAGCTTGTAAGTATATTGGCTAGCTATATGCAGAGAATAGGGAAGATTGCTTGAGTAGTCTTGCTTTGTATGCTTGCTTAGTAATATTTGTTAACCCCCTCCAAATGATCTTTGAATGGGATTTTATAAGGATCTATTGGTCATGGGTTGAATGTACTTACATTAGGCCAATAAGGAGAAGGATGGGGAACTAAAATAAATTGACCATTGGGTCCAAAAATGGTCTTAAACAAGAGTACCAAAAGTGGATAGGAGTGGCACCAGTGTTATAGTCCTAGTGTGGTGTTATTGTCCTGAGTAGATGAGACCTAGGGGGATGGATCTATCATAGAAAGAGGAGTTTGACTCAGTTAGGATCAAGTCTAGAAGGCTATAGATGATTGGAAATTAGTGAAAATATGATTATGAGGGTCATGAGAGCAAGAAAGAAGGACCTAAGGGTTGGGTGTCATTAGTCATGCTCAAATTACCAACTTTTGCATTTTATATGACTACATTTACCCCCCCCCCACCCTTTATTTTAGTAATTTAGCAAAGTGAAATACTAAGATAAATGAAAAAAATAAAGCATACTTGAGCTTACCTACAAAGGGTAAAGCTCATGAAGTTGTGTGATGTTGGGTGTGCATAGAGAGAGCACATTGTGAAGTATGAAACTACAAAAGAAAATAAAGAGTATATCAATTCTTACTAGATACACTATATATAAAATAAGAATGTAAAAATTTGGGTAAGAGAGAGGAAGAGAAAGGAATGAATACACCTCATCAAGTATGCAGACCACTATAAAACCTATTGTGATGCTGAGTGATGTTGAGTAATGTTGGATGATGTTGTACCAAGATTAATATCACAAATAGAGCTGAGTACTCAATTCCCCAAAAGTGGCTCAAAAGTGAAAAGGTTGGTCCTTTGGCTCCATCATTTCCCACTAAGTAAATCTAGGTGATCATGCATGTGCTAATTGATGTTTGGACTATGTCTAATCCCTCTAAATAGGTGGCTCAACAATACAAAGGCTAGCTAGTCCTTTATCTCCATCATTGCCCCATGAAGTGAAGCTATGAACTGATACCAATATGAAATATGTGTCATATGAGATGTCTCCTAAAGCCCATAAATGCTCTATAAAATAACAATGTTGTCATGGATATCCAAATGTATGCTGGAAGCTAGGCCACTATTGGCCACTCTAAAAGATGAAAATTAGGCTTGTATGAAAACCACTCTGAACTGGTGCACTAGTCTTGTATGAAAGCCACTCTAAAATGTGGAAGTTAGGTTTGTATGAAAGCCACTCTAAAATGAATCCAACCACCTATAGATATAATAAGGCATGTAACTACTAAGAATGTCTGGGTAATACTAAACTCAAAAAGGAAAAGAAAATAAATATGCCATGCACATTACCCCCAATCACTAGTGTCTAGAACATGGATTCTCATCTAGAAGTTATGCCAATTATCATATCTAAAACTAGAAGTGAGAGCCATCATGTCGTACATGATGCCCCTTATATCTAGATTCTTTGAGCAAAAGTGTAATAAAAATTGTTGATTTTAAATTGTTTGATTGTGCAAAATTATAGTTAAACCTACTTTTCTACCTACTTCTAGAAAGTCTAGTTTTTTTTCTATTTAGATACAACCATCAAAAATAGATAGTAATGGCATCAATGTTGTAATCAAATCTTAGTTTTGTTATCCTAAGCCAAATCTGGTAACTATTCTAACATTTTCACTATCTACGTGGTTTATTCTAATTGGTTTGATGTTTTATTGTTATCTTGAGTGTTCCAAATGTTGCTTTTTTACCATTAGGAGCTCTGATCTCTATGACAAAACCCCTATTTGTTTCCCCCTCTTCTAAAGGTAGGAATGAAGACCCTACAATGACTTCCCTTAGAATAAATAGCCCTACAAGTGTGTTATGATGCAAAGATATATGATATAGTAATGATAATTGACAAGATATCTCAAGATATAACATGATTTGTATTGAGAGATTATTAGATCAATAGGGGCATGCCTATATAGATATAAAAATGTAATAACATGTGTAATTTACTAAATTAGAATAGGAAGTTTGGTTAGTTGTTAGCTATTATTTTTCATGGAGGGATGGAGCATAATGTCCATCATGGCATCCAAGAAAGTAAGATAAATGCATGATATGGATCATAGCATTACAAACAATGAGAAGCAAACAAAAGCAATCATACAAGGCAAGCAACAAAAATCATATAAGGGTGGCTAAGGGGCCAATAAAATAAGGGACATGGGCACATGTCACTCAAACTAGAAGTTAGTCATACAAAGCATATTCAAATACCACATCCACATATAATTAAAACAAGCAAAGATGGCATAGAATCCATAATCACATAGAAGAGTATAGGTAAAGTACATTGGAAAATGTCCTTAGACACATACAAGACATAAAAGAAAAAGATATTGGTAAATTTCCTAAGGCACATACAAGACATAGAAGCAAAATACATTGGCAAATGTCATAAGGCACATACAAGAGACAATCAAGAACTGATAAATGCAATCATATCTAGAAATGAAAATCAAGAAAGGAAAGTATGTAATAATTGGAAATACAATTGCATCTAACTAATCAAATCAAGAGGGAAAGTATACAAGACATGTTAGTAAAAGACTAAGTATATGCTAATAAATACACAAGTGTTGTATACTAGTGAGATGTCGATATAGAATCTATGTAAGATAGTAAATAATGTACATCAATATGATAACTAGAGTGTGTGGTATAGGAATGACATAACCTAGATGGTGTACTCATGTATAAGATGCCCCCAATGGGTATGTATATTGATGTATGTCTCGATGTAGAATTATGATGCCCCCTTAATGGCTAGAGTGAAGCAATAAGAGAGATATATGTCACTGCACACACTCAAATAATATTAAGTGAATCATGGTAATGTAGATAAATAGACAAACAATAGAATAGAATAGAAAATGTAAGTCTAGCATAGTAGTAGAAATGTAAAGCACGGATAGTGCATATAATCAAAATGTTTTTAATGTTTTTAAATATTTGAATGTTTTTGGATTTTTGATATATTTGAATGTTTTTGAATTTTTGATATATTGTATTTTTTGGTATTTTAGATATGTTATAAACTATGTACAATCAATCACATGAATACTATGTACAAGAATTGAAAAGGACTATGTACAAGAAATTGGAAAGGACTATGTATAAGTAAGCTGGGAAAGGATGATACTAACTAATGAGTCTCATGGGAGACTTCCTATCATGGTGTCCTATATCAAGGAGAGGAATCATGTGTGATCATGAAGCATGATGGAAATGTTAAGACTGTGGTTATGAAAGCTATATATGTTATAATTACTCTAAAATATCTAAAGTAGAAATCAAGTGTGGGGTCCCCCTGTAACTCTGAGAAGTAGAATCAACTTTAGAGCTCTTAGGGACCCATCTAGTAGTAGGAGAAGCTCTCTAAACATATGCTTTGTGAGTAAATGCATGAGATCTCAATGATACTTCACTGGGTGTGAACACTATAGCTAGAAGCTATCTAGAATCTTAAAGCTGTGGAGGTGTATGAACTCTTTGTGCTAGAGATGGATGCCTCAACTATGTCTAAATTGGAACTAGAGGAGGAATTATAACTAGTGGAAAAATTGAAATTGGTGGAAAATTAAAATTGGTGATTGAAAAATAATATATGGCTCTAAAGTGGGGAGTGGTAACTCATATGGAACTCCACCAACTATAATAAACTAATTAGCATGAATGAATTTCATGCATTTGTGAACTATAAAAGGTATTTGTCAAAGTTTTTGAATTCATGGTTGACCAAGTAACATATCAAAGACTCTTATACTGGGAAATATAATGAATGGTGTGGCTATGTGTGTTGGAACAACCTATAGAGGAAGTATAATCTCACCCAATGAACTCTATATGTGCCCACTAAATCCATTGATAACTATGTCTATCAAGGTAATATCCTACTCTGAATATCCCAAATGTTGTAATAATGTCTTAGTGCACATGTTCACACTAGATCCATTATCTATAAAAAGACTATGAATAGGATGATTATGGATATAGGATCTAATAAAGAGTGCATGATTATCTGAATCATCCTTGATGATTTCTCGCTCTAAGGAGATAGAAGGTCTATCTAAAACTCTAAAATTGTATACACCAATCATGTTACTCAAAGGATGTGTCTCAACTGAAGGTTCCCTATATGTATATGGTGGTGTGTATGTATCATATGCATGGTGAACCCCTGATGTGTCCCTTATATCTTATTTAAAATGTTGTGAAAAGGGATCTGAGAAGATTTTTAAAGCTTTATCATGTGTTTGCTTTACTTGAGGAGGCTCAATTGAAGTGCCAAGATCAATATGATTTCCATCTATCAAATCCTATATCTTGTGTCTCAAATTGATGCATCTATTTATTGTATGGTCTAGTTCCCTATGAAACTCATAAAATGCATGTTGATCATATCCCCATAGAAGAGGATTTGTTGGGTTAACTTCTAGAATAAGAGGGAGAGATATGATGTTATATTCCAATAGCTACTATAAAACTCTAGCTAGAGAAATTGGTAGATTGGTGAAATTTCACTGAGGAGGTGTCGATAAAACCACTTGTTGAGGAGGTTCAAAAGTTGTATTAATTGCCAGTTGATTCTAACTCTTGTTATCATTGACCTTGAATTTGTATGGGAATTTATTGTTACTCTTATTTATTTATTTTTGAGATACTTGTATACTTGATTTTTCCCATTAAAATTAGTTTGACTTCTTGTTTCTTTAGAGTGTGACATAATTCATTGAAGGAAGAGAATCTTTTGAACATAATTGATTCATGTAAAGCTGGTAGAAGACTTTGTTTGAAGAGATCTTGTAACTCTTGATTAGCCATGGGGCTAGTCATCTTAGCCAAAATAGTCTTATATCAGAGAACATAATCTATGAGATGCTCATTTAACCTTTATTTTTATTGTGAAACTTGAGAATATGAAACCTTATCACCAATGTTAATGCTAAAATGAGCTAGGAACATGTCAACTAAAGGATTGAAAGCATTGATCAATTGATTAGGTAGACTATAGAACCATTGTAAATCATAATCCTTTAGGATTCATGTAAATAGCTTGGTAAGTAGCCAGTCATTGGGTACATAGTCCAAGCATGATATGTGAAAGGATCTCAAATATGTCTCTGGATCACCCTTACCATCATATAGAGTAAGCTTTGGTTGAACAAAACCTTATGGTAAGGGTGTAAAATTAATGTGATGTGTCAATGGTGTATGCAATAGAAAAAAATAATCCAAATCCTATGTAGGTCTAGAGGCACCTTTCTCAAGATGTAGCACCTTGGATTGAAGAAATTCTATCTCTTACATAAGGGCTACCACATTAGGAGACAAAGATGTACTAGCTATATATAGCTGGTGGCATAGAGGCATGTTGGGTTGTTATAGGGGGTTGTTGAGACATAGTTGCCCTCATAGTGTCATCTGTAATTGGTTGCTTTGAAGGAATGAAAGATTCAACTTGATTATCTTTTTTAATTTCCATGATAGATTGTAAGATAAGAGTATGATATCAAGGCTGGTCCTAGAGTCTTTCTCAAAAACTTTTTAAGATCAAATATTTGTTGAGGATAACTTCATTATTAATAATTGGTAGAAGTGGATCAGTTTTCTAATGTGGTGGAGCATGAGCATTAGTGTGTACATCATCATTTTTATTTTCATACTGCTCATTATCAGAGTTATCTTTATTGAAATTAGTGTAATCTAGATGTGTTGAATCTATAACAAGAACTTGAGTTGGTTGTCTATCCATGATATATATTTGAGTTTCCAGAATCTAGGTGAATTTAGGAGGATTGACACTAAGTCTTACACTTCATCTTGAAGGAAGAGATGCAATAAACTTAGGTGGCATAAGGAAAACAACTTGGATAATAGTAAAAAATATTAAACAAATATAATCTAAACAAGGAATTAGAATATGCATAAAAAGGATATGAAGTTTGTACACATGTAAGGTGATACCTCAATAAGTAAATAGGAACTAGTATATGCAACTAGGGTTTGAAAGATAATTATTTGAATAATTTACTATGAAATTTTAAAATTAAAAATGAATTTTTGAGTTAGATATGTAAGTAAAAAATCAAAAATTTATTGGAAAATTTGTGATTTAAAGAGACCTAGTAGATGCCAATAGGGTTTTGAAAAATAAATGTTTTTGAAAATTACTATTGAATTTTGAAATTTGAATGGATTTTTTGATTTAAATATGCTAGTAAAAATTTAGAAAATGATTGGAAAATACTAGAAAAATACTGGGACCTAGTATGGGAAACTAGGGTTTGAAAGAAAATTATTTTTAAAATTACTACAGAATTTTTAAAATTTAATGCTAATTTTTTATTTTAGTATGCAAGTAAAAAATCAAAAAAAAAGGAAAAATCAAAAGGAAATTTACCCTAGGGCTGCTAGGGTTTTTATGTGCAAATGAAGTAAGTCGGGTTCACCAAATGATTTAACAATTTTAGGATTATTGGTGTATTATTCCTAATTTAATTAAGGGGTATGAGTAGTAAAATTAGTAAATAAATAGACAATAATTAAGCTATTAATTTGTGTAAATTAATTGCAATTTAGACTTTTTTTAAAATAGTAATGAGAGGGAAAAGATAAAACTTAGCTAGAAACTAGCTGATGTGATTGAGATAGGGCCTAATACTCACTATGCAGGACTGAGACACTATCAAAAAATGATATCTAAACTCATTTTTTGATTGGATAAGAGCGTTATACATGGATAGGAATGGCACTAGCATTATAGTCCACATCTACCACTAGGTCTATGTGACCCTATCCATGAAGTTTAAATAGATGGAAGTCTATATAGCTTCCTATAGAGCATATTTTCTCTTTAAACCCTATCTTTCATTGTGATTTGACCAATTTTGAGCAAGAGGGGAAATTAGTGTGTGTAAGATTCACTATATGTGGATCCACACCCCTTGTGTGGGCATGTTGCCTACATATCAATACTTCAAAGA
The DNA here is from genome assembly GCA_037957365.1 of Torreya grandis. Taxonomy (NCBI): domain Eukaryota; kingdom Viridiplantae; phylum Streptophyta; class Pinopsida; order Cupressales; family Taxaceae; genus Torreya; species Torreya grandis. Next base: position 1,611,224 of record JARHVA010002142.1, read on the forward strand.
GGGACCAAACCATATGTAGTTCTCCCACTTGATGTGATTTATGTAATTGAGTGTATGAATATGAAAAATGCTAAATTGTATATGCTTGAGGTGGCTAGGGACTAGTGTAAAGATTTGAATTAGCTTATAATTATATTGGCTAGATATATATAGAGAATAGGGAAGATTACTTGAGTAATATTACTTGTATTCTTGCTTGCTTAGTGATATTTTCCAACCCCATCTAATGATATTTGAATGGGATTTTATATGGATCTATTGGTCATGGGTTGAATGTACTCACATTAGGCCCATAAGGATAAGGATGGGAAACCACAAGAAATTAACCTTTAAGACTAGAAATGGACTTAGACAAGAGTGTTGAAAGTGGATAAGAGTGGCACCAGTACTATAGTCTTAGTGTGGTGCTATTGTCTTGAGTAGATAAGACCTAAGGGGATGGATCTATCATGGAAAAAGGAGTCTAGCTTAGCTAGGATCAAGTTTGGAAGGCTATAGATGACTAGGAATTAGTGAAAAGATGCCTATGAGGGTTATGAGGGGACCCAAGGGTTGGGTATCATTATCCATGCTCAAAGTTACATTTTTTTTCATTTTATATGAATATAGCTAGATCAAACACTATGGAATATGTCTTATTTCTCAAGATGTATTATCTAAACTTCTTGACAACCTTTACTAGTGCATAGGCTTGTTTATCTAAAATAGGATAGTTCAACTCTGTATTCTTCAAATTGGTGCTCATGAAGGCTATGGGGCATTCTTTGTCATCCTCTTTCTATGTTAAGACAACATCAATAGTGTGATTAGAATCAAAATAGTATAGATATAAATCTTTATTAAAATCAAGACTTATCAAAATAAGATCTTGAACAATATCATCCTTGATATCTTGAAAGGCTTTATTTGCTTCAGCAATCCATTATATCTTAACATCTTTCTTTAGCATGGATTTGAATGGCTTTATAATCTCTGTAAAATGAGAGATAAACTTTCTTACAAAATTGATCTTACCAAAGAAAGATTTCAACTCTTTTTTGTTATTAGGAACTTCTACTTTTGAAATTGCATTTATCCTATCAATATCAATAGTCATACCTTCTTAAGTGATTACATGTCCTAGAAGTTTACCTTCAGTTACATAGAAGATACTTTTCTTGGGGTTTAAATAAATGCCATACCTCCTACACTTTTCTACAACTTCTTCCAAATGCATCATGTGATCTCCCCTATTTTTAGCAAAAAATATTAGATAATCCATGTATATAATGATGCACTTGTCAATTAATTTGTGGAATGCACGATCCATTACTTGCAAGAAAGTCACTCCTAAATTGATCAACCTAAATGGCATTTATTTGTATGCAAATGTTCCCCACTTGGTGGTGAAGGCAATTTTTATTTTTTCATTCTTATTCACTAGGACTTGGTTGTAGCCTTAAAAATCATCAAGGAATGACATCATTCCAAACCCACTCACCAACTAAATGACCTCATCTAAATATGGCAAGGGATAATTATCTTTCTCTGAGGATCTATTCAAGTTTTTGAAATTAACACAAAGTTTTCTTTCAGACTAACACAAGATTGGAATCCCATGTCGAGTGTTTTATGGGGAAGATTATCCTTTCATCTAGTAATTTCTTTACATCCTTATAAATCATAGGTTCCAGCACTAGATTCATTAGTCTCTATCTTTTCTTGAAGGGTTTATAGGCCTCTTTCAAGGGGATAGTGTGAATAAACACACTAGTATCAAATATTTTGAGGTCAACATATGACCAAGCAATGACATCCTTGAACTTGGTTAAAAGGGTGGCAGCTTTTCTCAACTCTTCATCAGTGCAAACTAGACCAATGTTAATACTTTGCTCATTATCAGGACTTCCCAAGTTGACTTGCTTGTAATCTTTCCCACTCACATTGGGTTATTTATCTTCAGTTCTTTGCTTGTTTGGGTCAATCATCCTTTCTAATGATATTATGCCCTTGGGGATTTGATTCTCTTTGAGTTGGATTACTCCATCCTTATCATCTTTTGGACTATTTATATAACTTTCATCATGTTCATCAATGATGTGGGATTTGAATATGCTATCACTACATAGGAAGTCAATTATCTTCTTATCATCATCAAAAACTTGGAAGTGATTGATGTTGTCTATCATAGAGGGGCATGAAATTATCTCCAAAATAAAATCCTATAAGTTTAGAGTCTCTAGAGGCACCAAGTTTATTTTTGTTGAAGTTAGAGAATATGCCAATTGGTTATACTCCTTAGGCAAGGAAATAATAGTAAATGAGTCAAAATACTCAATTAAATCCCAAGCTCTAAATTTATAATTTCTTAGACAAGAAAACTTACACTGATATCTACTTCTAACCTTATTAACAACTAATTATGAATCACCATAGAATGACAATTATTTTACCTTGTGTTTAATTTCAAATTGAAGTCCTAAAATGAGATCTTCATATTCTGCTAAATTATTAGTACAAGAGAACTATAATCTATAAGAATTTAGATACTATTTTTCTTCAAGATTTGTCAAAACAATTCTAATGTCAGAACCTTGGTTAGTTTGTGCACCATCAAAGTGTAATGTCTAGGGACCTTTGCTTTCATCATTTACTTTTTCATCTACAACAACATTAGTGGTTTCCAAAGTGTAAACACCTAAGTCAAAGGATTGATAATTTACCTTTTCATTCTTGGCATTATATTCTATGATTGTGTATTTCATTTTGGTTTCTCGATCGATCCTAATCTAATTGGGAATCTTGCACCAAGGTAACCACATGTGAGAACAATTATTGGACATATATCCATTCAAAGAATTGGTCCAATCATGACTCAATAGCAATCCATAAGCCTCAAGTATGTCAATGACTTGAATGTTGATGAACTAATGGATTCAAGGCTCATGGGTGAGCTACATATGAATAGTCAACAATTCACCTACCACTTTCACTCTTGATTTGTCCAACTGCACCACTACCTTCTCTAATTTGACTAGGTTTAATCTCAATTTTTCATAGATTCATAAAGGCATAATGTTATCTAAAGCACCAAAATCAAGCAAGCAATGATGAATATTCTTACCAAATATCCTTATAGTCAATAGAAATGGTGGAACTTCATGCTTAATCTTATACATTACCACATTTTCATGAGTTGTTTTAGATCTGTTGGATCTAGGTTTTTCATTTAATGAATTTAATAATAAATCACACTATTCAATGATTTGGGTGAGTTCATGCAATGTTATGTTTGAATTCATCTTCTTCATGTCTTCCACTATGTTTTATCTACCTTTTGGTGTTGTACAGGGAGATTTTATTAGTGGATGACTCTCCTTACCTTTAGGGTGTCTAGGATTATTGTGTGTCCTACCATCAGGAGGCATATCTAGTTTATTAGGTGGGGTGGATTTTTCATAAGTGGGTTATAACATTTACTTATCAAAGCATAGTTACTCATTTGATATTTCTATAAAACATGTATTTAATCTACATTGTCTTCAGGATCATTTTCATCTTGACTAAGAAAGTCATAGGTCTCAACCATGAGGATAGTTTCTTAGGCCCTAGAAGCATCATTGGTATTATCAGAGCTTTTAACATGATTTTGATCATTTGGGTTCACCTTGAACCCTTATATTTGGCTTTGAGTGGCTTCAAATGCATGGTATAACTCAACATAGTCTATTTCTCCATGTTTGGATGTATTGTGCACTCGACACCAATTGGGCAAGGCCATCTCAAAAATGTTGATCTCAAGAAATTTTTTTAAAGGGGGATCACTATTATTTTTAGACCTACTAAAAGGTATGTTATATCTCTAGAAATTATAATTTTTGTTGGAACTCTCACCAGTATTTCTCATCTATTTATTGAGATCCAAGAAATCATTAGTGAGTTTTTAAATAGTTCTCTATATTTAGTCTAATTCTCCCTTTAGAGGCTCTAAGTTCTTGTTCAAGGTCACATCCTAGACATTGGTGTTATTTATGGGCACCAGTGCTTGATTTACATTGTTTTATGGATGTGCTCCAGCATTTGATTGGTTGAAGAATCTTAGCTACTGATTGGGTTATAGGTGTAGTGTGGCTCAAAGGAAACTAGTTAATCACTGGCAATCAATTCAATGTAGGCATGTTCTGATTCATGTTAGGTATGATATTTAGATCAAGCATCATCAAGACAATTTTTTGTATATAAAATGTAATATGCCCTTATAGGTGTATTTTCTCATCAATATGTATGGCCTTAGCATATGCTAATGGTAATGTGTTGATATTCAAGGCCCTTCTTAGGAAGATAGTTTCCATTAGATCTAATGCATTTTTATATATTTCTAAGGCCAAATCATGTACTGGCTTATAGGGTGTAGATTTCAAGGTATGCATCTTTTAGAACCTTACATTAAATTTTTTGATTGGTTCCTTTATGTCCCTTTTGAGGGTGGTAAACTATTGGTACATAATTCTTGGGATAACTACCCTACCAAATTGGGAAATAAAAGTATCATTAAACTAACCCCATCTTGTGATGGAATCTTATAGCAAGTTAAAGAACCAATCATAATCCACATCTTGAAATGTAAAGGGAAAGAGATGGCAAGACATGTCCTCATAGATCACATTAAGTAGCCTCAAATATGCCTTAAAGGACTTTATATGTTATTCAATAGTTACTCTACCAATGGGGGTAAAAAGAGGAAAATATTTCTCTAGATTCCTTGGTAGGTCATGCACAGATCCAAGGACATTGATGGATGAACCAGTTAACCATGAGTAGACACCAAAATTTTGCATATGCATTTCTAAGTGCCATGACCCCTAGCAGACCCATCAGATATTTTTTCCTTACTTAGGCCTATTTTCATTAGTTTAGCTTTACTAGGCTTAAACATGGCCCTTTAGGCTATTTTGGCATTCATCCTCGACCATCGATCGTTAGGCTTAGCTGCCTAACCTTCTACACGTAAACACCATGCAAATTACTAGCTACCTTTTCTAAATATAAGTAATCCAAATCTCCTTGTGAGGCATTTCATGGATGAATTATATTTAAAATCCCTAGTTACACTCCCTCTTGAAACTTTGGCCCTTGCCTATAAGAAGGAGAGAGCTATAAGAGTAAAAGGATATACAATTATTATCAGGAGCTCAGGTACTCAAATTTTTCTTTTGGAGCTCAACTAGCATCATCTATGTCATCAAGCCATTCTATTAAGAGCTAACTTACCATCACCTCTCAACCAAGATTCTAAGCACTGTTACTCTACCAAAATCAAGCTAGATCCTACCTAAAATTCAACCACACCAACTAATCATCCAAACCCCTTCTATGCTTTATTTTATGTAGGTCATCCTTCCAAGCCAAATAGGAGCTCTCCATAATCTTCTAACATAACACATGCACTTTTTATCAGGTATTCCTACCATAACCCATATTTCTAGTTTTACTACTATCTTTTGAATAATAGAAAAATTTGAGTGAAACATTTTGGCATACCTGGTGGGACCCTCATCTCTACTTGAGTTTTCTTTTTATCCACATTTATATGCTTCTTTCTCTATTTATGGTCATAATTGAAATCAAAATTTCATTTGGGTCTAAAACATATTGCATCCATTGATTGTCTACTTCTTCTAGATCACTTAGCTTAACTAATGACATTAGGATTAATCATAACACACTTATGTTACACAACCAAACCACATAATCAATCAAATATCATAACTCACCTGAGATAAGGCCCAATTGGGATTTCATCACCTAGCAGTCACCTTACCCATTCCTAACAATCCTACTTGGAGGTTATTACTAAGAGGAGAACCAACTCAGCTCTCTAGTTGAGTATAAACTATAGATATCAATATATATTTCCTAAGTACCTGACACCCTTATTGCTATGGGACTATGAAGTGAGGGGGTAGGCCCCAATACCAAGCCATGTATTGATTCCAATACATTCTTTTGAGCACTAAAACTAACCCAAAACTATCCATAGACTGTTTATCTAGTACCTAATCTACAAGCCAACTTATATCACACATTCTCATAAACTAAGGCATAAGCCAAAAGTGATCTTCAAACTAAATTCAAGATTAAATGTACTTTCTAGTATGTTCTTTAATTGCCTTGACTATTTTCTTTGTCTTCTTTATGTTTGAGTGGTGAGTCTATTTTCTTGTATTCTCTCCCACTTCTTGTATGGTTCTCATTCATCAGTAGCGAAGAGACTTGGTAGAACCAAACCTATCACTTAAATCAACCTCCTCTATCTCCTCATTTATGGAGTATGTATTAATTAGAATATTCACCTCATCCATTGGGAAGCCCTAATTTCCCTCAGGTATTTCCCCAAAGAGACATTAACTTTACCACCTTTTTTAGATAGCAATCTAGTGGCCCTTCAACACTATATTAACACCTCTTCTCACCATATCATAGTTTTAACTCCACCTCAAGACCCTCCTTATGGCATTCCATCCCACTATATGGAGGGTATCCCTATTTTTGTAGTCACCACCCAACCTTTGACCACCCAGGCATCTTCATCTACTAACCCCTTTGATGTTATGGCTAAAAACTAACCTATCCAACCAATTGTTACCCTTACACCATCCACCCCTAATAATTAGTCCTCTACTTTGGGGAAAACCCAACCATCAACCCATCATATCCCACTTGTAGCTGGGACATCCACCACTTGCATCTCTAACCTCCCCTAACTATCAAACCTAGCCCCTCAATTAAGGTACTCTTTCTTACCTTAAGTAAACTTCCCTCTAGGGTAACCTATCCTCATTTCTACCTCACCATACTCCAAGTAGATCTATTCACAAAGGTCATGATCCAGCTACCCCACCAATCTCCTTTCTAACCCTCGCATACACACATCCCTGCATATCAAACCCCCATGGGGAATTACCAATTCAACCATATTAACCTACCTCAAATTCCCAAAAATTACCTTGTTCATTAACTTTATTTATACCCCTTAACCCACAAGGGTATATATCTATTACCCAACTGCTAGTAGCTACCTATCCTTATATGTCTTTTAGCTCTACCCAACCTGTCCCTAGTATAACCTGGCTTATTAGTATGGGGGCCATTTCTCAACCTCTTATCAATTAGTCAATATATTCCCCAACTAGAATATACCTGATACCTTATAACCCCTAACACAAGTGTACACACCTCAAATAGACTGTAATCCCTATCATGTAGATACACACTGTCAACTCTTACAACAAACCCCTTATTCCTTTCAAGAGCCCTCCAACATCTTCATCTACAACACAACCCCTATAATTGAGCCCATTTACCCATTGGCTAGCTACCCCGCCGAACCCTATCATACACTAACCTATCTAACCAATGGAACCCTCTAGCTTCACCAATTCACCCCTAATTTTAATACCTTACCTTGGGGACCAACCTTAACATTTCAGACTGCACAGGTTCGACGTGGTAGTCCCTGCTCTCCTGGAGGTGATCAACGCTTGTCTACCATGATTTCCTCATGACGATGGCCTCCTTTTGTGTATATTCCCTATGTCTCATCTATCAAACCTAGATTAATACCTTTTTACCAAGCTTAGGGTAACCTATCCCTTCTACCTCACCACCCATTAGCACAAAGGTCATGACCACCCCCTAATTACCAATTCAACCATATCTTAACCTATAGTATCCCAAAAATTATTGTCATCATCTAACTTTATTTATACCCCTAACCCATAAGGGTATATATCTACTACCTAACTGCCAGTTAGCTACCTATCCTTATATGTCATCTACCCAACTTCCCATAATCTCTTATTAGTATGGGGCCATTTCTCAACCTCTTATCAATTATCAATATATTCCCCAACTAGAATATATGCCTTATAACCCCTCAAGTGTACCACCTCAAATAGACTTAATGAAAATAATCATGGATAAACTGTCAACTCTTGAGTCATTCCTTTCAAGAGCCCACAACATTTTATCTTTCGACCAAATCTATAATGAGCCCATTTACCCTTTGGTCCCTATCATACCTTATCTAATCCAATGGAAGCCTCTAAAATTCACCAATTTTAATAGTAAGGAAGACCCCTGGTAACATTTAAGAGCATTTGGGCATTCTTGTTACATGATTTCCTATGACGATGGCCTCCTTTTGCGTATATTCCCTATGTCTCTTTTTAGCCTAGCACTAGACTACTATAGTGCCATTACCAAACATTCCATCTTCTCCTTTAGCCAATTAGCTCATACCTTCTTCAATCACTTCTCAATCAACATATCCAAGAAAGTCTCTATCACTGACCTTTATTCCATTCACCAATTTAAGGATGAGTTTATAGCTGATTTTGTGGCTCATTGGAGAAGCTTGATCAACCAATTATCATTCTCCTTGCCTCATTTTGAATTGATCAAAAAATTTAGCCATGCTTGTGCCAAGCACATATCTTCTACATTACATGTCCAAATATTTATAACTTTTGATGAAGCTTTTACTATGGCACATAAGTTAGAGAACTGAGCTATAGATGAGGGTAAACTAAAGTTATGAAACAAGAACTCTACCTTCAAAACTAATGAATCCTCCTCCTCCAAAGTAGGAAATCAAGCTAACTCTAAGGATAAGAATAAGGGAACTATGAATGTAATTGTCCTTAAGGATTCCCCACCACCTATTTTCAATCAACAAAACTTTCCCAATTCCTTTAACCAAAGCTCATGGAACCCAAACCGAAGCACCCAAAAACATTTTTTCCACTTGGAGAATCTTATGCCTCAGTGTTGGAAAAGTTACTAAAATCTAATTTTGTATAGCTTCCACCCATCAAGCCTACCCCATAGTTTGATTATTCTCATCTAGTGCCTACTTGGTACAATGAAAATGACCTTTGTGCCTTTCATCGAGTCATCAGACATGATGTCAGTTGATGTAATACTTTCAATAATGTTTTTTAAAGCCTCATTGACAAGGGGGAACTCACATTGGATAACACCAATGCCCCTCAAAATCAAGCCCTAGACATCTTCAAAAAGCCCTTTCCCAACCATACCCCTATCAAATATGAAGACATATAGGTTGAATGATCTCATGACACCCACATAGTCAACATGATCCATGATACACCTACACATGAGGACTTGACCATCTAATCTACCCACTCTTCCCCCACCTCACTTACAGAGGTAAAAGAGTCATCTTCCCCTCCTTTGAAGATTCAGCTTGAAGAGGTTCCTTTTTCTGTTAAGCATGAGATATATATTTTACTTAATCAAATTCCTTTCGATTTAACCACTTAATCATACATTCAAGATATGTAATAAAATTGAAAGCAATAATGTGCACCACATAATAGAGAGAGAGAGAGAGAGAGAGAGAGAGAGAGAGACCAGATTTTAACATGGAAACCCAAAGTGGAAAAAAACCATGGAGAACAATCTCAAGTATACAAATGAGCACCAACTCAAGTTTATAAATTTATCAAGCACCAACTTGCAAGAGCACTAACCCCTTTGCTAAGCACCAACACAATAATTATTAATGAGTACCAACCCATAGGAGCACCAACCCCTTTATGTATAAAACACCACTATCTCTCAATGTTTGTTTCTCAACAAATGATATAACTCTATAGTATCTCCTACTTTTCTCTCCTCTTTTCTTATATAAAATAATTACAAAACCATGCACTCTCTTGCATGTTAGAAATGGCTTCTCAAGCCTTTATTCATATATTTCCAAATGACCTTTTGCATTCACCCTTTATGACCCTTCAATCCTCATGGAAAATGGTGCCAAACTTGCATGACCCTTCGTATCCTTGTATTTAAAAAGTCACATGGTGACCCTTCCAGAGTAAATGTGTCCTTTCCCCTTTTATCTTTATCTTGGTGACCTTTCATATTCCTCAAAGTGTCCCTTCATGGAAAAATGCACCATACCCTCTTTTGTCTTCACATGGTGACTCTTGGAATTCCTCAAGATGACTCTTCATGAGAAAATGCCTCCCATTCCTCTTTTGTCTTTACCCCATGACTCTTTAACTTCTCCATGGGCCCTCTTTTGACTTATATGCAACCAAAAATATATTCATTAATATTAAATAAATATCAACACATATTATCCAAGATATGAATATTAAAAACACCATTAAATGTTATGGGGCCTTTATCACCAATAATGCAAGACCTTTGACATCAATGATAATATTTCCAACAAACTCCCCCTTTTTCATTGATGGTAACCTCAAACTAAAACTACCACATTCTAAAACTTGTACTTGTTCTTTTCCCCCTTTGACATTAATGGCAAAGGGCCCATTCCAGAGCTAACACTTAGCTCCCCCTCAACTAATTCTAATCTTCAATGGTAGGAAGTAAAATAAATTACTCCCAACTTCTCCTGTAGATAATCAAATGTGTCTTTTGGTAGTGCCTTTGTGAAAATATCTACAATCTATTCTATAGTACTGATATATTCCATCTTAACCTATTGATCTATAACCTACTCTCTTAAGAAGTGATATTTGATGGGAATATGTTTTGTTCTTGAATGCATCATTGGATTCTTAAAAATATTAATAGCACTTGTGTTGTCACAAAAAATAGAAATAGGTTCATCATATTTTACCTTGATATCTTCCAAAGTTTGCTTCATCCAAAGCACTTGAGTACAAAAAAATACCACTACAATATATTCTACTTCATCTATAGAAAGTGAAACTAAATTCTACTTTTTGCTTAGCCATGATACTAAGCTATCATTGAAGAAGAAAGCTCCTCCACTTGTACTCTTCCTATCATCCAAGAAACCTACCCAATTTGAATTGGTATAAGAAACCAAAGTTAAATATTTGCCTATGGGATACCACAATCCATAATCTAATGTCCCCTTGATATATCTAAATATTCTCTTCACCAACTGAATATGACTCTCCTTTGAGGCTACCTAATATCTTGCAACCATGCCTATTACAGGCATAATGCTTAGCCTCGATGCTATCAAATATAAAAGACTACCAATCATAGATATATACAAAGATTAATCTGTAATAGGTAAATCTTGATCCTTACCTTGTTCCCTGTACCCATTAGTGTACCAACTAGTGCACAATCCTCAAAACCAAATTTTTTCAACATTTATTTAGCATATTTACTTTAAGATATGAAAATTACTTTATCTGACTAAAAAAATTTCAACCCTAAGAAAAATGACAATTCTCCAAGCATAGACATCTCAAATTCTTTTTACATATTGTCAAAAAAAATTTGTCATCTTCTCAATGTTAACTCCAAATATTATGTCATCAACATATACCATAACAATCAACTGATGCTCACCTTTTATTTTGATGTAGAGATTATTGTTTGTAAATCCTCTCTTGAAACTTTGATCCTATAGGTATTTATCAAGTCTTGCATACCAAGCTATGGAAGCTTGTTTCAATCCATACAGTGCTTTCTTCAATCTAAATACATAACTACTATCATTCGAGAGAATAGATCCGTTAGGCTGCTCAATGTAGACTTCCTCTTCTAGATTCCCATCCAGAAAGGTAGATTTGACATCCATCTAAAACACTTTGAAATTTTTAAACAATGCATATGCAATAAATATTCTAATAGCCTTTATCCTTGCTACTAGTGTAAAAGTTTCTTCAAAATCTATTCCCTCAATCTAAGCATATCCTTTATATACTAATCTTTCTTTATTCATGGTCACTTCTCCATTTTCATTCAACTTATTTTTGTAAACCCATTTTTTTCCTATCACACTATGATCTTTTGGTCTAAGCACTAATTCCCAAGTATCATTATTTTCTATCTGATTTAATTCTTCATCCATTACCTTAACCCAATAATTATCATGTCTAGCTTCTGAAAAAGTTCTAGGCTAGATTTTGGATAACAAAGAGAAATTAACTTGCTCATATTCACTTACCATCATTCTTCTGGTGTGAATTCATTCATTTATGTCCTTGATGATGTCACTTTCATTATGATTTCTCTGGACATATTTGGATGGGTTTTTGGTGTCCTTTTTCTCTTTCTTCTCATTTTCATCTGATTCTTCAAAATCTTCCTCTTTAATGATTTCAAGAATGTCTATTGGATCACTGATTCTTTATGCTCCATCTTCTTTTATCTTAACACTTGCACTTTTAACTATTTTCTTGGTTCTTTTGTTATAACATTTATAAGCTTTACTTTTACAAAAATAACCAAGAAATATACCTTTTTTTGCTATAGATTCAAACTTACTCAATTTTTCATTGGTTCTCTTTATGAAGCATCTGCTACCAAAAACTCTAAAATAATCAACTATAGCTAGTTTGTTTTTCCATAACTCATAAGAAGTCTTGTCACTATTGACTCTCAATAATGTTTTATTCTAAATATACACTATTGTACCAATGGCCTCTCTCCAATATTTATCTAGTATCTTTGATTCATTTAGCATTGTCCTCACCATCTCTTAAACTATTCTATTTCTTTGATTCAACTACTCCATTTTACTATGGAGTTATGGCTACTAAATAATGTTTATTTATTCCATGGTCTACACAAAACTCAATAAACTGATTTGACATGAATTCTCTTCCTCGATCTAATCTTTGGCACTTAATCTTCAAACCAATTTCATTCTCAACCAATGCTTTGAATGCTTTGAAATGTCTGAAAGCTTCTAATTTTTTCCTTAAAAACATTACCTAAGACATACATGAAAAATCATCAATAAGCAACATGAAATATTTCTCACCTTAAGTACTTTGAGTTCTCATAGGTCTACACAAATCAATGTGAACAAGCTTTAACATCTGAGTGGTCAAGTACTCTTTTGTTTTGAACCACCTTCTAGCCTGCTTCCCATGTTGATAAGGTTCACAAAGCATGTTGGATGGCTTTGTAATCTTTGGAAGATTTTTGACTACTTGTTTCTTGCTAATGTTGACAAGATTGTCAAAATTTATGTGTCCCATTCTCCTGTACCATAGCCAACTTTCTTCAATTTGACTTAAACAACATTTTTCACCTTTAATGTCTAATAACATATATAAATTATTGCTTGTACTCTAAACATCTGCAACCAACACATCTAAATATGTTATCCTAATTTCACAACTTTTAACATAACACTTTAGTATGTGTCCCTAATCATAAATTTTACTTACACTCAAAATATTATGCTTAAGACCTTTTACATATATAACATTTTCAATCTTAGTTCTACCATTATCGAAACTTAGTGTACCTTTTTTAGCAATTATGGCAGTAGTATTATCTCCAAATTTCACTGTGTTACCATTGATCTTCTTTAGGGTTATGAACTTGCCCTTATCTCCTGTCATGTGCCTCACACATCTACTATTAATGAGCCATGGCTTTTCTTCATTTATTTCATGCAAAGCTATCTAGACCAACATAGACTTTGTAGGTTCTTTCTTCTACCATGAACATGTCTAAACTTTCTTCTTGATAAATAGAGACTTGAAAGTTTGGTCCTTCTTGACTAACTCAAACATGCTTTTATAATATCAAGCTATGTGTTCAAAGTTATTACACTTGTAACATATTATGGCTTCTTTATTAAATCCTAATATAGGATCAAAAGAGTTGTGGCTTATGCTTGACTCTACATGAGTTTCCTTCTTATTTCTAAAATTGTTAGACCTTTTTTGACATTCTATTTTTTTATGACCATATCCATTATAATAAAAATAGTAACCATAAAAATAGGCCCTATTTTTGTATCTCTAACTTGATTGCCTTTTGTAGCTCTAATACCAAATTATTGAGCATGGGATATATCTTTTACTTAATCAAATTCCTTTTACTTTAACCACTTAATCATACATTCAAGATATGTAATAAAATTGAAAGCAATAACATGCACCACAGAGAGAGAGAGAGAGAGAGAGAGAGAGAGAGAGAGACTAGATTTTATGTGGAAACCTAAAGTGGGAAAAACCATGAAGAACAATCTCAAGTATATAAATGAGCACCAACTCAAGTTATAAATTTTGTAAGCACCAACTTGCAAGAGTACCAACCCCTTTGTTGAGCACCAACACAACAATGATTCATGAGTACCCACCCATAGGAGCACCAACATCTTTATTAAGTACCAACACAATAATGATTCATTAATACCCACCCATAGAAGCACCAAGTCCTCTTATGTATAAAACACCAACTATCTCTCAATGTTGTTTTCTCAACAAATGATAGCACACTACTATATCTCTTCTCTTTTCTCTTCTTTCCTCTACTCTTCTTAGCTAGATAAAATCATTTGCTTCCATATATCTAAATGGCTTCCCAAGACTCATTTTATATCTTTCCAAATGACCTTTGGCATTCACCCTTGCATGACCCTTTGAATTTTTTAATTATCTTTACCCAGTGACTCTTCGAATTACTCAAGGTGACCCTTCATGGAGAAATGTGTCATTTTACTCTTTTGTCTTTAGTGATGACTCTTCAAATTCCTCAAGGTGACCCTTCATGGAGAAATGCATCCAAGATTTTCCTCTTTTGTCTTTAGTGATGACTCTTTGACTTCCTTATGGGCCTTTATGTAACCAAAAATATATTTACTATTTCATAGTAACTCCCCCTTACTATAGCATCCTATATCCTAAACCTATTCTTGTACCTATTCCCTATACCTCTTTTTACACATATTCCCTATACTTATTCTTTTACCTATTTCTTATAGATTCTTATCTCCCCCTCAATAGATATACAAATTAATTAATATTAACACTTTATCCAAGATATAAAAATTAAAAACACCTTTAGACATTAAATTCTAATTTGACATCAATGACAATATTTACAATAATCTCCCCCTTTGTCTTGGAAACCTAAAATCCACTATAGTTATCACCAATTATAAAAATCTCTTTACTCTATTGGGACATAATTTAGCAATATGGCCAACCTTATGACAATAAAATCAAATAAAATTTCTCATTCCCTTGAATATGACTGAGATCTCCCTTTGACTGATTACTTCTCCTCATGCAATCTCTTTCCCTATGACCAACATGATGACAAACAAAATAGTGGCCATGAAAAGAATTTGAAAACCTAAAAGCATTGGGCTACCTGATTGGCTTCTTCAATTTACCTTTATAAGTTGCATCCTTCTTACCTTGGACTGATATTTCATGATCTTTCTCAACCTTGATTATGAGCTTCTCATTCTTATCCTTTAAAGAACCTAACTCAACCTTTAATTGATTACACTCTTCTTCTCTTGATTTCAAACTTGAATATACAACCTCTAGCTGATTCTTAAGATCATGAATAAACATCTTATCTTCTTTTGAATTTATAGCCAATTTAGAATCCAAGATACACACCTATTCTTTAAGAGCCTCAACCATAGATTTCAACTCTTGATTCTCCTTCTTTAACTGCTTGGTCATCATGCTTTCCCCGATCTACCTTCAAGTTGTTAAACTCTTTTCAAAAGAATTTGCTTTGATACCAATTGTTAAGCATGAGATATATAATATACTGATTCACCCCCCTATCAGTATATTTCATGCTTAACATTTTTCCTAGCCACACTCATAGAATCTTTGGAATCATCACATTCCACCCCAACAAACATATCTAGATAAGTAAATGTTCTTGATTTGTTGCCTCCACTAGCTACCCAACAAAACACTACTCCTATGGATATTATTCTTAAAGGAGAAGAATTTCTACTAATACCTCCCATGGATGAGCCATTTATCTCAAACTTACATCCCTCACCTTAGGAAATCAATAAAACTACCAACTATCATCCCCAACCTACAAGCCTATCTCTTGCATCCACTATCCATGAGGCAAAACCAGTACACAAACATTTTTCCACATTAGTGTAGAAATTAGAATTTGCCCTGAAACTAGATATGGATTAAGCTACCTTTTCAAGACCTCCCTTACATCAATAAAACTAAACCTTCTAATATTCAACTAACCAATCTATCATCTTTCCACCACCTCTCAAACCAATCAAAACTTCTATTAATCCATCATGTTCCCCACCAATAGAGGAAATTATACCTCAAACAAGTGAACCACCAAACAAACCTATTACAAACCTTGGTACTTTTCCCATATGGATTTTGGTCCACCCATCTCTTAAAGTGGAATTAACCCCATCTAAAACTTGACCCAAACCAACCAAATGAGCAAAACCATCAAATAGCCACATGCCTAGATTTTTTCCTTCTTCTACCTTACCCTCTATCTTAGGTCTGTATCCATCAACTCTACCTAAAAAATGAATTACTTTTAACATATGTCATCTATCGCTACCAGTTACACCAGCCTAATTATTATCTGATATCCAATCTTTTCCAAACTACTTGTAGCCAAACTATAAACCTCAAACGCTCCAACCACTCACATGCCCAAACTAAAACCATTACCTAGAAACATCACCTCACCCAAGATTTATCTTACCAAACCCACTCCCATGAAAACACCCCACTTACCAACCAAAATGACAACCCCTAGGCCTTTACCACCTCTCACTGAATCTTATTCAACCATTTTTCAAATGTTGTTACAATATTCACACCTCACCTTGCCTCCTATCATACCCTTTGACCCTCTTGGTTTGAAACTAGCTTGGTATAATGATCATCAAATTTGTTCCTATTATAGGACAATTGGACATGACATCTAAAACTTTAAATCTCTCTATACCATTATCCATCATCTCTATGATGAGGATGATCTCTTATTAGAAGAGCTTCCCTTGACCCCCCTACCAAGGCATCCACTGGCCATTTGCCAATGCATACCAGATCCTACACTCTCACCTTAAAATGATGGGGAACCTACCCAACTTCCTATCACATTATTCCCCTCTATCCATACCATCAATGTGGTTACATGATCACAATAAAGGAATAAATGGAAATCCAAGGTGTCCATTCCATGGACATACCCACCTACTCATCCTAAATCAAACTCGATCCAACCCTCTACATCTTTATCTCTACCCAAAGTAACCATCTTAGGCACCTCCAAAGGTAATCCTTCTAAATCCATTGGGAGGGTCATTCTTAAGAAACTTCATCATCCTCTAGCTAAGATGAGCCTATATGAGATCATTTCCACCTCACCTCACCATCGTCAGGCCATGATAGAGGATTTATAGGCCATTGAGGTTTGACCAAGAGACTCCTAACCTATAGAGGCCTTCATCAGTGCTCTCCAACTCTCCACCCTTGTCACCTTTAAGGACTCAGAGATACCTTCCATCTACCTTGAAGACCCAAATCCAACTTTCTTTATCACTACCCATATCAACCAAACCTATGTCAAATGGGTTATGATCAATGGGGAAGCCAGTATCAACATCATCTTTTCCCATGCCTATGACCAACTCAAGCTAATAGATAATGTCATGTCTAAAACTTCATCCATCCTTAGGTCCTTTAATGATACTATGACCACTACCCTGGGCACTGTTATCCTTCACATTCGTCTAGGACCTCAAACACTCCCCAAACTTTTCTATGTGGTTGAAGGTGAATTTTAGTATAATGTTTTACTAGGGAGACCTTGGATCCATGCCATGGCTTGTGTACTTTCCACCCTTCATCATTGTGTCATGTTTGAACATGAAGGTCAGGTGGTTACCATACAATCCAACCCTATCCCTTTTTTAGCATGTAATATGACTTACTAACCTAACGATGTTCTCCTACCTCCATCCAAAGCACCACAAAATCCACCACCCATGGAAGCCAAAGCCATTGCTTCCCCTCCTATAGAAGCATCTACTAGTTCATCTATTTCTATGGACCAAATACCTAGCATTGATCCCTTAGGTTCTACCTTCCAATGCCTTGCCCTTGGATAATACCATCTCCTAACCCTGGATGCCCTCTTTACTCCCAAAGAATATAGGAAACTCAACCACCTACTAGGTTATGACCCTAACATTAGAGCTATTATCATTTTATGTCCTCCCACCTATCAAACTCATTTCATCTATGTGGGAATCAACAAGCCACTTAGCTTTTCCATTACCCACCCTTTACCTCAACTATTTACCTCTAACTCAACTTACTTGGATAAACCCAACTTTGTCAAACTATACCTTCACAGGTATGCCTAGAAGGGATTTGTTTTAGGATGGTATGAGCATGGCCCACACACATTGACCTCAATAAGGACCCAAAATCCTCATGAGAAACATGTCCTTAGCTTCATTCTACCCAATAAGAAGAAAGCTAACAAACCTACCACCACCATTGTTATAGAAGACAACCCTTCCCTACCAACATCCCCTCAACTTGAGAGTGAAGATGAGGACATCATCCCACCCAATTTTTTTTCATCAACATGATTACCCTTATCCCCATAACTTACCAAAAGGAAGGAACATCCATATCCATCCCTTTGAGCCATCTTGAACTCATAGGAGAAGAATCTCCTACCATTAACACTATTCAGTGTCAAGATGATGATGTTATTCTCACCTACCTTGGTACACTAAATTCTTCCATCCAAAAATATTTACCTCTATAAACCTCAACCATGTTGAATTAATCAACCATAGACATTGACATAGGCACTCTGGACAACCCCCACATCATCAAACTTGGCCAAACTCTCAACCCTAAGGAACTACAGGACTACTCAACCTTCTTCCACAAGCGTAACATCATATTAACTTGGTCATATGACAATATGCTTGGTATTGACCTGACCATTACCACCCATAACATCATCACCACTCATGATTCCAAACCTATCAGAAAGAAACTTTGTCAAATGCATCCTCACATAGCCCTCCTTGTCAAAGAAGATCTCTAATTCCTCCTTTCAATTAACTTCATTCAACCCATAGACTATCCCCAATGGGTTTAAAACATAATACCTATCACTAAATCCATGTGGAGACTACATTTCTATGTGTAATTTCATGACCTCAACCTCACGTACCCAAAGGATGACTTTCCTCTACCTAGCATTGACCAACTTATTGATCTTATAGCAGGCCACGAGATGTTGTCACTCATGGATGGATTCTTAGGTTATAATTAAATCTTGATTTCCCCTAAATATCAACACAAAATACCTTAATCACCCCATAGGGAACTTTCTATTATAGGGTCATGCCTTTTGGCCTTAAGAATGTTGGCACAACTTACCAATGGGCCATGACATATATTTTTCATGACCTTATCCATATAATCATTGAAGACTATGTGGATGACCTTATCAAGAAGTCCAAGGTTTTAAAAGACCATTTAGCCATCCTTAATATTATATTTGAGAAATTTATCCATTATCACATCCACCTCAATCCCAAAATATGTATTTTTGGTGTCTTTTCAAGCAAACTTCTTGACTTCATCATTTCCCTTTGAGGAATCAAAGTTGATTTAAACCAAAATTAAATCCATCTTCAAGTTGCTACCTCTGACTAATCTTAAAAAACATTGTAGATTATAGGGGAACTTCAATCCATTCATCACTTCATCTCTCAGATCTTTGATCAATATAATCCCTTCTACCACCTCTTGAAAAATGATTTCTCTTTCAAGTGGAACATCAATTATCAAAAGGCCTTTGATGCACTCAAAGAGTACCTGCTATCTAAACTTGTCCTTAAACCTAATAAGTATGATCAACCTTTCTACCTTTATATCTCTACCATAAACCACTCCCTAGGGGAAATTCTTGCCCATCAGGATGAACAACACAAAGATAAATCTATTTATTGCATTAGTCATACACTGGTCAAATACGAGACTTGGTGCACACATGCCATAAAATTGTGATTGGCCTTAGTCTTCATGACCACCAAACTTTTCCAATACCTCCTAAACCACAAAAAAAAAATCATAACCAATACTGACCCCCTCAAATACATACACTCAAAACCATACCAAAACTAGCATATGGCTAAGTGGCTCATGCTTTTAGTTGAATTTGACCTTGAGTTTCTCCAACAAAAATTGATCAAGGGGTAAGTCATCGCTAAATAATTTCTTGAATCACCCCTAGAAAATAACCAACCTCCCCCTCTTACATTCCTATATGATTCCATCGTAAGCTTATCTCAAGTGGATTTCACCAATCAAGTAACCATTTTTTTTATGGTTCCAAATGTCAGCGTGGTGGGGGAGCTGGTATTTTCCTTGTCCCCCTTATTAGTGAACTATTTCCCTTATCCTTTAAACTTGAATTTGAATGCACCAACAACATGGTTAAATATGAATCCCTAGTAATAGGTCTCCAAAATACTTTAGCCTTGGGAGTCATAATAATCAATATCTTTGGTGACTCCCAACTTATGGTCAACCAAGTTATTAGCATTTACCAGTGTAAGAATGAGGTTTTACAGTTATATAGGCAACTAGTTATAAAATTCCTAGCCTTGTTTTTAATGTTACCATATTCAAACCACCCCATGATCTACCAAAAAAATTTGTCAATACCATGCCTTCGCTTGCCTCTTAGATCTTGTCAGTACCTTTAGACTTCAAACCATTAGTCATTGTCCATAACCTAATTGAGCCCTCCTACATCAAGATAGACACTCTAACCATATTTTGTGTGAAGGAGATCCTACTTGACCTTTGTTACTATAAAACCTTTGACTACCTTCACCTTCACATAATTCCCTCCAACCTTTCCAAGAACACCCATTGGGTGTTTATTTAGAGCACCTCCCATTATACCATTATGAGAGGAATCCTCTACAAATGAGGCTTAGATGGATGGCCTAGAAGTCCTCATGCCATCAAAGAGACACATGATGGTATCTATGGGGGTCACTTTAGTGGCCTCATTGTCGTCAAGCACATCCTCCACCTAGGTTATTACTAGCCCGCCCTTAACCAAGACTATTATGATTATCTAAAAAAGTGTGTCAAATGTCAACATGCTAATTTACATCATGCACCTAGTAATAGCCTTCGTATGTCCATAGATTTTTATCCTTTCTCATAATGGGGTTTATACCTTATTGGTGAAATTAACCCCCACTCTTAATAATGACATGATTCTATCATTACTATAACTAAATATTTTACCAAATGGGTAAAATCTATTCCCCTTATCTCGATGAAAGCTAAAAATATTATCAAATTCATCACCCATGATATCATCTACCAGTGTTCCCCATAATATCATCATTGAAAATGGAAGATACTTCAAAAATAAACAAGTTCAGGGCCTTTGTAACATATTTGGTATTAAACTTAGCTTTTCATCACCTTATCACCCACAAGCAAATGGACAAGCTGAAGCCTCTAACAAAACCATTAACAACATGTTAACCAAAATGGTTAATGCCTCAAGTTAGGATTGACACTTGCAAATCCCCTTCACCCTATGGGTATATCGTACTAGCATCCAAATCCCCATTAGTGATACACCCTTTTCTCTCATCTTTGGAGCTAAGGTCATCTTGCCTCTTAAAATCCAAATACCTTTTTTTTCATATCATTGCATGACCTTGTTTTGAAATACAATTACCATCAAGAATGTTTATCCCAACTTGAGCTACTCAATGAGAATAATTTATCCACCTTTTCCCATCTTTGTGTCTATCAAGAATGAATCAAATGAACCTATAACAAAGACCTGAAGGTCTGAGAGTTCAACATTGGAGATCATGTCCTCAAGGAAAACCAACATGTCACTAATATGGATAAAATCAAAATGGGTAAATTTGCCTTCAATTAACTTGGACCCTACATTATAACCCATAAGTATGGTTCAAAGGCTTATCATTTTTCCTCTCTCAAACAAACTAGAACCTGAGCCTCTCAATGCTTCATATCTACATCTTTTTTATTGTTAGATAGGGATCACAATCATCATTTGTCTAACTTAAGCTCGTCCCTTGAAACCAAATTTATTTCCCTCTTTTTTAGGGACAACTGACTAAAACTAAATCATATGATTATCCATCACAACTATATCCTAATTTGGAACTATGGATACCATGGCTCTATCCATGGCATGATTCTCATAATACTTCACATATTTTTGAGATCAGTTCCTATGGTTGTTGTTACCTATACCTCCTTTTCACCTACTAGCACCCCATGTCAGCTTAGTTTGCATTCATAAAGGTAATCGATTGAGCATGTATAAATAGGTCTATGTCAATCAAACTCAAATAAAATCAATATCAATATCAAATAGTAAAAATAAACTATGGGTCATCTTTAGCATCCATAAACTACTCCCTTAAAGGATAGCTATTGAAAACTCATTTTAAAATTACAAAACATAACGTGGATTGCTCCCTTGAAGGATAGCTATCAAAAAAAATTGAGCTAACCATATAAATCTAGACCACTTTCTTGAATAATGGTTGGATAAAGCATTAGGGAAAACTAGCAATTTTTTGAAATCTCTCTACATCAATTAGCTTTCCCGACCCTCAAACAAAAGTCAAAATCAATTTAAAAAGAAACATTTTTTTCAAAGCCACAATCAATGCTCCTAAATAGAAATAAAATTGGGAAAACCATAATCAGCTATCCTTAGTAGATTTATTGCATCAATCAGTTTACACTTTATATATAGACATAGACTTGTTTATACCACCTCTTTAGACACCTATAAAAAAGGAATACTAATATTTATAATCATTCTAGTTTTACCCATTCTCCCTCCACATATCATATGCATGAGACTATGATCTCACTTGACACAATGTTATCAGAATCCTTATCTATTAACCTAGGCATGCTAATGTGAAACATTTGAAAGGTTTAGGTTCACTAAACCAATCCAACATTGGGTTTCATATCAGTCTTTGATAATGAAAATGTGTCATGTTGTTTTTCATATCTTTTATTAGTCTATGTAAACCTATAAACATGAGAAACAAATAATATACCAAAAGTATAAATATCATGAACTATGTCAATAAGCAACATCATCTATCCACCAATGAGCCAAGCATAATGTAAACATATACCATCCAACCACACACATTCACCTATCAATGACATTGTGTAAGATTCTAAACATGTTATTACACCATAAACCAAGTCAATAAGCAAAACATCATAGCATATACCATTCACCAGTTAGTACACATAACCATAAACATGATCCATAACATGTATCCATCCATAACATATCCTATCTAACCATACATAGAATTAAAACACCATGATTGAAATTTCTAAATATTGCATACCTAAGCTACTAAGTTAAATATCCATAAACCATGAGCATCCATAACCATAAATCATAAACATGAGCATCACATAAAACATTAAATGCCACATATCATATACATCAAATAATACATGTGACAATGTATCAATATAAGCTCTCTCTCTCAAAATATACATCTCACTACATCAACACATAAGATAGAATCAAAATCATATATGTATCATTAATATCATACATCAATCAAGCCCCTAAAACACTCAGACCACCTGCACCACTACCACTAGCCCCATCTGTACATGTACCTAATGGTGGTCCCCCTAGGACCCCTATCTAACCAACTATAGTAGCCCACTACCTAGAGGTATCTAGTGTAGCCCCACCCCCCAAATTGGCTCTATACTTTGAAAATCTCATGGCATGGTGCAGCTAGTCTAGCACCATCACCTCATAATATCTAAGATCTTATACAGTAGCTAAATATCATGCTCATGGCACTGAATTTGGTGGCCCTCCTACTACTATACCTGACACACCCAAACCAATCTGACCCTATAATGTGCCTATCTAGCCTTGTAGACTAGCTACCTACCCTATATAATGATAACATGGGCATGTGTCTAGTCCTTCTCCACCATCACAACCCCCACCTATCCCTGTAGTGTTAAAATCTAGCCTTGCAGTGTGGCCACATGTCTTTGTAAACTAACTATCTAAGCTTGGGCTACTATTAGAGCTATTACTACCTATGAGTTACCCTACACTTGTGCTACCCTTAGATCAAAATCCATGGGTTGGTGGCCTCCATCACCCCCTCTAAAATATATTATAGTGTACCTCCCTTGGTACTAGGATGCATAGCCATCAATGATGCCTACATCATCAATCTGGCCCCCAGTGGTAGCTTCTCAAAATCATGTGCTATATCTACTAGATAAATATTAGGAAGCAAAAACTCATCCTCCTCTCTCTTATATCTAGGATTTTTAGGTGGAATCCCTTGTACCAAGCCAAATTGCCTCTATACCTGATCAAACATCTATCTCTATCTCTCTCCTTCCATACACCCACCTCCAACTCTATAGCCCTATGGTGTGGTACCTGAATCTTTCCCACTATGGCCACCCAACATATGGTCACCATGTATCATTCCCTAACACTAGACCCTCCAATCTATCATGAAACCACTCAATATATCTAGCCCCACCCACTAATCTTATGTAATCTTCCATTCTGCTCTAGCGCATGAAGTCAAAAACATAGTCAATCGGCATATGTGTATCATCTATCAACCCAAGGGTCTCAATGCCTAAATGTACTCAAAATACTAATAGTGTGAAATAAGCCCCATTCTCAATTCATAGAATTGATGCACTCTATAACCCCATAGCTCCCTATAAATATGCACAAGTAACACTTATGCCCACCCAAACATGATCCTCCCTAGAAGCATCTCTGCTAAAACTCTAAGTAGTAAATAGGGGAAATAGATACTAATTGAATTTGGTAGCACAAAGCTCATTAGTGCCATCATCATCATCATATCTAAACACCTATCTTTAGATGCCCTCTAATACAAGGGGCCATAACCAAACCCACCAGCATGAAATTGTGCATTCATCTAATTGTCACCATATATGAGTTCCATATAGTAATCTCTCTCTTCAATCTCTATGTGATATACTATATCCCCTCAGATAGGAAATATAAAAATCCTAGAAACATCCTTCAACAAAATAGTAATCTCTCCTATCAATAGACAAAAGTTGTTTGTCATAGGGTCCTATCTCTCGATGATAATGACAAGCATGGTAGGGTCATGGGGTACATACTAATAATGGTGCATCACACCTAATTTGATGGCCTCTATATGTCACCACTCATCATCCATCATTGCATCTCAAACCTCAGTGAAGAGCCTAGAGACCCAATCCCTCAACTGGATCCAGTCTCGTGCCTACAAAATGACCATGTGAGTAAACACACTTGGTTTTCCTAATTGAGCTTAGTACCAACATACATTCAAAAAATTTAACCTATTCCAAACTAACCTATCACACCCACCACTGTACCCCTAAACAAT
The DNA here is from genome assembly GCA_037957365.1 of Torreya grandis. Taxonomy (NCBI): domain Eukaryota; kingdom Viridiplantae; phylum Streptophyta; class Pinopsida; order Cupressales; family Taxaceae; genus Torreya; species Torreya grandis. Next base: position 1,636,500 of record JARHVA010002142.1, read on the forward strand.
TCAAGCAATAATCTATCATTACCTATAAAACTCAAATAAATCTACCCAACAACTAATTCATAACCTTCAAATACCCTATTTAACCTATAAACCAACCAAACCCACACCTAACCCCCTTCAATAACTTATCACCCACACCATCTATCAAACAAGAATTTTTAAAAAAACATCTTATTTTTCATTATTATCTTTACCTTTAAAAACAAATCTAGGTTTAACCCTCTTCCATTAAGAGGTTGACCATCAATGGTTTGACCAACCATCAACGGTCCTCTATAAAGCCTTTATTTTTTAGCTTGGCAATCGATGATTGATCAACTATCAATGGTCAAGCTCAGACCATTGATGATCACTAAGTGTGACTATCGATAGTGAATCCCTAAACCCTGCCCTCCACAAACCTTAGCAAAACCATGTTAATCCTATCATAAACATACCTACATCTTCTACCCTACCCTTATCCAACCCATAAAACCATTCAATTAACCAAAATAAGCAACACATATACTTATTTAATGAAAACCTAAATCTAGGGCATCACCCCCACCAAACATAAATAAACTAGTTTTTTAACCTAATTACACTAGTATACCCATTCATTTCCATTTAACATAAATAATCATCAATTTTAAAGCACCTCCTACCTCATTTCATGAGTGATGTGGTAGTCAAATCCTGGGTCCCTCCACCTAGTCATGCCCTCCTCCACTATCCATCTCAATCAATGCAAGTACAAATCACAAGTCCCCACCTTGTGGTTACCTTAATCAAACTCTAGTCCAAAAGTACCATAGTAACAGACAAAAATCTTGACAAAGTAAAAATCACAAGTGAAAGTGACAAATGATGAAAATTACATTTCACTTTCACTTTTTATCTTTTTTGGCCTTTTAGGGTTTCCCCTTGATCTTTGATAGTCAGGGTGACCACTGACGGTCGACCCTTTTGGCCCTTAACCATCGATGGTCAAGGGCCCATATTTTTTTCTTTCATATTTTCCAACACAAACCAACCTAAAACTTCTCTTTATGAGATAAAAACATGACCCTTACCCTCTGACAAATCAAACCTTTCCTGACCAACCCCATTTGACTACATCCATCTTGATGTTAGCCATTATCCTTAGGCATTTTTAGCACTTAGTTATATATTGTACACAATACTAGTGACCTATTCACCTAAAAATCAACCTTAGCATTATCCTTTGAGAAATAATTACATTTGGACTAAAATTGTTATGGGATGTTAAATCCCCTTCACTATGTAGGTAGCATCTACTTACCTAGTGCATGTGGAGTCAGCTTGACTATACCCTGACCCACCCATTTTACCACATCCACCTCGATAACAACCATATTTCCCAATCTATGTACATGTATTATGACAACCTTTCCTAGAACATTTTTTACCATAGTGACAACATTGCCTTATTGAACTTTTGTATTTTTTGCCACATCGCACATACCAACCCACTTGTGTCTCATTGGGAGCACTTCCTACCTTAGACACCCATGACACTTGACCCATTTGTGTTTTCTCTAGGATCACTTCTTGCCTTGGATACCCAATGGAAACACATCAATTACTTAGGATACTAATAGGTGTATCCAACTACCATGCCTATAATAGTCACATGATATATTGGTCACTTATCTTCTTCACATAGACCTTATTTTTACTAGCATTGGCACCCTATCTTTGCACAATATTGTCTATTGCACCTTTTATCGCATTTTGTGCACATGTTTGTGCCTCATATGCTCAACTCAAGTCACCACCTCCTAACTCCACATTTACCCTTTATCAAACTAATACCTACTTCAGCTCCACCTCCTAACTCTTGGTTTGAGGGGGAATACCACCTCCTACTCTTGGGGCAACCAAACCCTTGACCTATACTCCATTTTTGTTTTTTCACTTATTCACAAGAGTAGCAAAATAAAAAAGGGAAAAATGTAGATACCAAAATATTGCACATGCATTTCCAAGTGTCATGACCCCTAGCAAACCCCTCAAACCTTTTTTCCTTACCTAGGCCTATTTTCATCAGTTTAGCTTAACTAGGCTTAAACATGGCCCTTTAGGCTATTTTGGAATTCAACCTCAACCATCGATGGTCAGCCCAACTATCGATGGTCAAGCTCAACTACCTAACCTTCTACATGTAAACACCATGTAAACTACTAGCTACCTTTTCTAAATATAAGTCATCCAAATCTCCTTGTGAGGCATTGTATGGATGAATTATATTTAGAAGCCCCAGTTATATTCTTTCTTGAACCTTTAGCCCTTGCCTAAAAGAAGGAGAGAGTTATAAGAGTAAAAGTATCTATAATTATTATCAGGAGCTCAGGTACTCAGAGTTTTATTTTACAAGTCAACTAGCATCATTTATATTATCAAGCCATTTTGTTAAGAGCTAACTTGCCATCACCTCTCAACCAATCTTCCAAGACCCATTACTCTATCAAAATCAAGCTAGATCCCACCTACAAGTCAACCATGCCAACTACTCATCCAACCCCCTTCTGTGTTTTCTTATATGTAGGTTATCCTCCAAAGCCAAAGAAGAGATCTTCATAATCTTTTGACACAATGTGCACACTTTTTATCAGGTATTCCTACCACAACCCATATTTCTAGTTTTACTACCATCTTCTAAATAATAGTAAAATTTGAGTGAAACACCATGTCATGACTAGCAAGAGGGGTTACAAATTTTGGTTATATGGGGAATTTGGATAGGTCTTGAACTTCTTACATTTACCTTTGTCTGATCTAGCCTTTTTATGGGTTTCTAGGGATGTCAACAAGATCCTAAGTTTAGATCAAGATTTGGTTCTAATCCTAGGCAACTCCACGATGTAGAATGGGTACTACGAGCAAAGGAGATTCAAAGATGGCCTCACAGGCATCAAATATTTCAAAGATCAGTCAACCTTTATAGAATAAAATTTAGATTGAGTAGATTTACCTTGATCTTTTAATATCTAAGCCTTGAAACCTCTAAGTTTTTAGTTCCTGCAAAAATATTGTTAGTTTTACATGTTAACCTACAAATATCAATGTCAAACTAGTATTTCAAAGCAATACTACATCTAATTTAACAATCCAAGAGTGATTAAGCACTTTAAAACATCTTTAGACACAAAGCTATGCAAATATTTACTCAATCTTAAGCAAATTAGAAAAATTATGATCTCAAATGCCTAGATTTAGTACAAATGAGGTTCCAACAACTAACCTTTGCATAAATCCTTACAAATATCTAGACTATTTACCAATTTTATGTGAAGCTTTGTAAATATGACCAAAATAACCTTCAATATGTCTAAAGAATGGGGTATTTCACCTATCTTTGCATAAATTTAGACAAATATCCAAGTTATTTACCAAATTTATATAAATTAACACTAACTTTGATGAAATCCTTTAAAGAATGCAAAGATTAATGTAAATAATGCAGATCTTTAGTGTTCTTTAACAATATTTGTATATTTTGAAATAATTATGCATATATTTTATGAAATATGCTTCAATTTTACTAAGATGCATGAAATTAATTACATAAAGGTCCTCCTTGTAGTGCCAAGTTTTCCCTTCATGTTGATGCACTTAATAAACTCCCTATGTCACTAGGGAATGGGGGCAAAGTAATGAAATTTTTAAGTCCTAGAAGATTCAAGGATTGAATTGTTAACACAACTACTACTATAAATAGCATAAATAGTAGAGATATGGTTACCACTTAGAGGTTTGAATGTAGACCCTATTATAGGAACAACAAATGTTACACGTGATACTTTATTCTTGTTAATCTTTGTGAAATAATTTTAATCTTTTCCAATTATTGGCTAAAATATAAATAAAACATTGGATATTTACATAATGAATTAAGCTAAAGTGAGTCATGGGTAGATCCAAAGGAGAGAAGGGTAAGGCAAAAAAAAGAGTTTGCTTAAGATGATCAAAAGTACCAATTATTCTAACTTCTATGACAACAACACATAAAAAAATCATCTACCAACTCTAGTGTATTACTCAAAATTAAATAAACATAGTTGAAGCTTCAAAGGAGAATAAATTAATATATCTAAAAGCATACATTGAATAAATATTAGTCATTCACAATAAATTGCAAAGCATATTTATTTATAAATAAGATGCAAATAGAGCATGTATACTAGTAAAATTATCAGCCTAGTGTTAAAATCAAGCTAACATATGGATATATTGAATCTTATTGCTAAATTAGTCGATAAAAAATAAACCATTAGTCATCTAAAAGCATGAGGAATAGAAACTATAGAAATACATAATCAAACACTTCAGATAAACTTTTGAATTCTTGGCTCTTTTGTATTAATTATTATAACAACTATTTATAGGCTTCAAAATTGCCTATGTAAGTTCAAGTGGTCCCATGAAAAGTGCCCAAATACAGCCAAATGGATAAAATGTTGCAATGGAATATTCTAATTTTGAATTTATGAACTAAACCCAAATATTCCTCATGGTCCTGAAGGAGGTTGTTGAGATGCTTGCTATTGTTGCCTCTATTTATTCTCTACCTCTTATTTTGTCTAAACCTCTACACATGCCAAGTAATCTTGGTTGATTTGGCCAAAGTCTAAGATCATGGGCTGAAACAAGTTAGGCATATCCTAAATGAGACTGCCATGCTCTATGATTATTAGCCTTAATGATTATTCAATGGCCTCTACTCTCTCTAACCTCTAATTGGCAAATGCCATACTATTCATCACCTCGATGGTAGTTTTTACATTGGATATATCCTACTAGAACTTAATAACAAACACCTTCATCTAGGATCTAAACTATTGGTCATCCATGAAGGTGTCATCAAGTTTGGTCACCCTAGTGACCATGGCATCCTTCATCAACAAGGTAATCTTGAATTCAATATTCTTTATGGATGTAGTTACATCCTTGACCTGGTCCAACCATCTCTTTAATATCCTTCTCCTATTCATCATAATGGTCTGTGTAGAGATGATATCCTCAAGTGGTAACACCTTAAGGTTTGGAAACTTATTACTTCTTACAAATCTAGCCAAGTTTGCCAACTTGGCATCATAGATTGAAAGATTTTGGTCAAATTTAATGACCACATTAAATTATAGGGTCCCATGTTCATGTCTCTTCTTCATGACTTTATACAAACTAAAGACATTGATAACTTCATTGATTACCTAAATAGTGGTGTTATATATCACTATAGGTAATGTTTACTCCTTTATTTTTTTAAACTCTTGGTGCATCCCCTTCATCAAGGCTATTGTGGACTCTGACTGGGCTTGAATTATGGATAAAAGGTCCTTTTCATATTCATTTACATCTCTGGGGCTGGCCTTTCTCTTCCTTATTAAAGTGAAGAGGGACTCTTTACTTGTATGTGCCACAGCTGAGCTCAACTATGGATACTCTACTTGCCTTATTACCACCCTCTTCAATTTACCTATGGTAGTATCAAGCCTTATCCCAATTTAGGGTGCAAAGAGGACTACCTAAGGCCTCTCTTACCTTATTTCCTATATGGTATCTCTAACACAATTTGGATCAATAGGAGGCATTAGATGTGCTAGAAGTGGTTGTAATGGGGGTGATTAGGTAGAAGAAGAGGCTAAATCTATGGTAGGGATGTACAATTTTTTTGGGTCTATTTTCCCAATTGTGTTAAATAGAGATTTAGTATGACCCATGTCAATAATTAATGAAGGCAACTTTGAAGGCACATTCACCTTAGTAGTTATGGTAATATTGAATATCTTTTGAAAGTTGAATGACTTTGAAATGGGTTTCAATGGCTTTGTAGGCATAAGGGAGCCAATATAAATTGAGGCACCTATTGTGGCTGCTTGGGAAGAATCAATATGTGTAGTGGCATGAGTAATAAAATTGGGGAAGGTGAATATGAAGGAAGTACTAACTTAGCTCATACTAGTGTTAGCTAAAGACTGAGTGGTGGTGGTAACTATAGTGGAAGTGCTTATTGAAACCAATGGGGAAGTAATGGTGGGAGGAGGAAGTGTGGAAGAAGAAGTAGAAGTAGATGCAAATGTTATTAGGAAGGGAGGAAATGGGAAGGTACTTATAGTGGGATCCTAAGGTGTGCTTATGGGCCTTGTAGCAGTCACTTAAGGATCTATATGAGGTATTATTTCTCCCCTCATGGTAGTTTTAGGCTCTTTCTTCCTCTTTTATACCTTTTCAATGCTCCTCCTAGCTAGTACTTGTAGTTCTTCCATAGATAACTCAATGCCTTATTATAATTCACCAAGGTCAATGGTAGTAATATCAAGTTATTCTAATCTTTAGAGAACAACTCCCATGGTAGATGTAAAAATGAATGTAAGCCCTTGGGAGGAGTCTATATGGCTGCTAGATCCTCCTTGCTCAGAGCTTGGAGGTATGCCCTAACTACTTGAAGTGGATTATAGTCAAGGTTTGCATGGTTTATTCCTAATGATAGGAACATTGTCTTCTTCATCTTCTTCTTGTCCCTCCTTGTATTCCACATCAAACATGTTCCCATGAGTTGGTGATAGTCAAGGTTTTATAATATCTTCCTTCTTATTCTCTCTATCTAGACTCATCTCTAGCTCAATATTCTTTCTGGCTACATTCTTGAGAACTACCTCATCATTCATATCATCTCTATATATCCATTTATGCACTTTTTATAGATTTGTATACTCCATTACCATATCCTTCTTAAACTTGAATAGATGCTTGGCAATGACATTATTTGGGTCCCAAGGTCTGAAGTCATCCTTAGGCAATAGGTATGAGTCCCTATGCCTTGTAGCCATAATGATGTCATGTCATTTTTTTATCCTTGTCCTCCCCATTTTGTAAGCAGTCTTATGGGGGACTATCTTATTCTTGTTTTTGAAGATTCCATCAACTCCATGTAGCATTTGATAAGCCATCTCTTCCTCATATAGCTTCATAGGCACATATCTTGGTAACCTAAGAGGAGCTACCATCATTACCTCTACTCTAATGACCATGCAATTTGGGTATATCTAGTTATTACCCTTGTCCTTTAGATTTTTCTTGACCTCTGGGGGAACCCTTGACATCTCACACTCAGTGATTGATTTATAGACAATTTGGTATAAGTCTTATGTAATTATTCTAATGTTGCATTTGACTTGATGAATATGTAACATAGAGAAAAGTTGAGAGACAACTTCTAATCACTCAAGAGACCATGAATTCTAACCTAGTTGGTAGATGCATAGATTACATCTAATATGTATCTCATCATGAAGAATGGGTCACCATTCCTTCAAGTGTCATTCATTGTGTATATCAAGTTGTTTCTAATGATCTCCCCAAATGAGGGAATCTACTAATCCTCTAAGATTAGTTGCCATAATAGAAGAGTCCTTATATCCACATATCTAATATGTGGATTTCCAAAAAAATTATTTAGTAGGTCCAAGCCAATCCTAACTCCCTTCTTGAATTTCTGAATAGGCAAGTTCTATTGGTCATCCATGAAGACAACTCCATTTAGGTCAGTCACCCATGATGCTAGGACCTTCTCTAGGGAGTGTACCTCATAATAGTTGTCAATGACAACTTGGGTATACTCAATCTATGGGGATGGGAGGTTATAATATTTCTCAAAGCTTGGCCCTATGATGAAATCAATGGGGAGCCCTTTGGACATCGACTTGAGCAACCCATTTTCACATCTCAACCTCTTAAATATATTGTAGAATAGGTCAATGCATGACATGACCTTTGGTTTGGTTAAGACCTTATGGATACTAGCAATGTTGATTACAAGGATGTTCTAAGATAATTGGATTATGTGAGGCATTGTTTTGGCCTCATCAACTACCCTAATTGATTCTACATTGTAGTAAATGTTGTTTTAATGCATTTCCCCTAATGTTATTTCCTCAAGAATGAATTTGGTTGTCCTTGAAAATAATTGAATTACCATAGTAGAATAGGAAGTCATCATTTCTAAAAGAAATGTTCTTACCTAGAATGGAAGGACCTACATGTGTTGTCTCTACAATATTCTAGGTAGCAACCAATGTCCTTTTGTATATCCCTATAACTTTTGAGCTCCAATAATGGTGGTCAAGGTGCAATTTGTGAATAGCTCAAGCTTCATCATACTAGAAGAATGTAGATATTAGAGAGAGAAAATGCATATAGATTCAAATACAAATGGAAATAGCTTGATTGAGTAGCCTTTTGAAAGATCAATTTGATTAATGCAATGTAGATGGTGATTCTAGTTTGTGTTGTATTAATGGCAAGATATTGATTCTAGTTTGTGTCAGCTTTGTATGTGTTTAGAACAACTTTGAGCTATTAATTTTGGCATTTAATTGCATTATAATTCAAATTTAGTTCTAATTTGAATTTAATCCACCATCAATTTCAAATTTGAATCTAAAAATTGTCACCTTTTGGCATGTGGTTGCCACCTCAAATCCAAGTAGGTACTCATAGGGCCTGAATATGACTAATCTTATTAGTTGGCTCAAAATTTGGACATGTGGCATCTTATGATTGCCTTACAAGCTCTTGTAATGCAACTTAGTGTGATGACTCATTTTCACCCTACCACATGGCATATTTTAATTCATGGCACACTCTTGGGTGGTGCCTTTTAGTTCTGATTGGTCTTAGGAGTGTCATGCATCACTCTCATGGTCAATTATAGATTTTATTTTTCAGGTGGCTCTCTCATGGGAAATCACAACTTTCCCTAATAGGTGTTTCCTTCAGAAGGATTTTGGATAATTTTTAAAAAATTGGCACTAATCACATGGCTTGGGTGAAGACATGCATCCCTCTCGAAGGTGATCTAGTCAATTTTGGAATGTATCTTGATTGGAATGACATGTGGCATCATTGTATAAGACCAAGGTGGACACACATTGATTTTGAAGGTTTTTTTCATTCTTCTACCAAGTGTCCTTAGAAGTATACTTGAATAACTATATACCATCAAGCCTTAATTGAATGGCTTGGGCACTGCCAAATTTCTTACTTATAAGCTATTATAATATTTAGATGGATGTAATGTAATGTGGACATGCTTTGCTCTTGGATGAACCTAAAAGGAACATGCATCACTTTAGGATTAAAAAAATGATCATCAACAATTAAATTATATACTGTATCAACCCTTGTAGGCATTTTTGTGAGCTCTCTAGATGATGCCATGTGGTTCATGGACTTCATAGATTTGCTCGAGGTGCCTTGCATGGGATGTGATAAATTGCTAAGGCATTACAAAAACCTATGAGGTAGATAATTATACTTTTGAGTCATAGTATAAAATTTGATGTCTCATGAGGCATCATAAACCTCAACTTAAAATTGATGTTCTATGAGGTCAAGTGAGAAGTTAAGTTAGATTCTAGAAGACATCATAACCCATCTTAAGCAAATTTAAACAAGTTTAAATGTAGAACTTTGTAACCAAATAATTTAAACATAACATAATGTTAGTTTATCAAAATATAGTGAATCTTATTGCATTCATGTATGTTAGGGAGATGGGTTGTTCTTCCTTAGTAGAGCTTCTCTACACATAATTGAATAAATTCATGGTTAATCATTCATATTTTGAATAAAACTTAAAGAAATTGTAATAACTTGAATATTTCTAAGTACTAATCTGTATTGAAAAATGAATAATTAATTAGAAACTATAAAATCACAAGCATTAGTAAACTAAACCAAATACATATGTAGTCAAATGATTTATCAAGTTTGGAATCTTAGGCATTTTTAAAAGGGGTAATTGATCATCAACAATTAAATTATATACTGTATCAACCCTTGTATTTATAAAAGAAGTTTTTCTTTATCAAGGGTATTATTTCTCCACTTAAGGAATGAGAACTTTATAATGATTATCCTTCCTTTGATATACTTTACATAGATGTTTTCACCTATACCTCTATTCTCATTTATGAGTTACATAACAAAACAAGTTCAAGGATTTAAGACCATCTTCACCTAAGACATAAATTACACATAGGGAATATGAACCAAGCACATCATATTATAAGTTCACCTATTGCAAATAATAATAAACCACTTATATTTGATAGCTTCAAAGATCAACCAAGTGTTATCTTATAGACATTACTTGATAAGAAGCTAATAAACTTATGTCCTAATTATTATCATCCTCCCCATTACCTCAAATGAGTGGGGTTAAGGCCATTCTATAATTATCATCATATAAATGGACATAGAGATAAAAATTGTTATGCATTGTGACAGAAGATTGAGAAACTTGTGGATAGAGGGATACTTGCATTTGGTATAATTGATAGTAGGTCAACAAGACCCCTTCTCCATATTCTTTTGCTATCCACTCTAATTAAACTAAGATATCCCAAGATGTTCCTCTAAAGGAATAAATGGTCCCTTAGGCTTCTATGGAGGGTATTGCTAGAAAAATATTTTCTCATACTTCACATTCTACAAGGATTGATCTTTCCTAAGAAGTCTCTATCAAGAAACCAATGGTCATTCAAGCCATTATTAAAGGTGAATATAAATAATGAATTATTTTAAATGAAAATTAGTAATGCGACACAAGTACAATTGAATTTCTTAAGGAATTAGGATATAATGATCTAGATTTACATCATACACATACTTATGAGAAATCCATGGGGATTGTTACAATACCAATTTACCTTGGACCCAAGATATTAGACACAATATTATATGTGCATGTAGACACTCCATTCTTATCACTTATATTTCAAACTTGAAAAATGGAATAACTTCTTGTAATTACACATGAACTGGTCTAAAATCATTTGTTAATCTAATGTACAAGTTTGAATTCACCTTGGGGTATATCTAGGTGGGATAATTCACTGTATTAAGTTTACTCTATTATCATTCTAGTCATTTTCTCTGGTTAATTCTTCTCCTCTGATCAATTCACTAATTCTCCTTTGTTGATCAATTAATTCAAATATTTCCCCTTCTCTAAATCATTTTTCTAATCAAATTCCCTACATTGTATTAATTAAATTGATCTTTGATTAATTGAATTAATCATTCTTCTAATTATAATTCTATGAAAGTGGAATTATAATTTCCTTTCAATTATTAATTCTTCCTTTTCCTTCTCCTGTCCAAAGGACATCTTTATTTTAAAAAGAATCTTGAGTATCCTATAGAATATCCTTTTATGACCTCACTAATTACTAAATAAATTAATATAAAGAATTATTCTCCACCCTTCATCTTGGATACAATATGAAGGGTCCTTAATGAATCTTTTGAGATATTTTAGAGAGAATTCTCAACCTTTCATATTGGAAATGAGATGAAGGGACCACATTGACTCTCACAAATATATTTTGAAGAGAATTATCTAACCACTATCTTGCATGCAAGATGGAGGGTTCATATTAATCCTCCTTTGATATTTTCAAGAGCCATCCTCCACCCTTCATCTTGGATAAGATGAAGGGCTCATGTTATCAATCTATGTGTTGATCCATGTGCCTTGTTGAGGATGCATTTGCAACCACCCATCTTTGAGTCAAGATGAAGGGTCCTCATTGATTTGAAAGTGATATAAATAGATGCCTTTCATTTGTAATTTTGCATGCTTAAGACTTAAATTGAATCCCTTTTAATTTCATATGCTAACTTGTGCATCAAAGTCCATGCTTATCAACTGAAGCTCTTAAAATGTTCAAGGAGAGATGGTCCATTTTAGGATAATAACATTGTCAAAGATTGATTGAAGCTACATCCCAGCCACGTCCATTTGTGATAAGGTGAATAATCCATAAAAAAAGGTAATCAAGTGTTTATTTTCTTTAATTTTATTTATCTTTGCCTTATGCTCATCAAGATCCTAGGCTCAAGTTTATATTTCATTTGTTTTATTTAATTGAATTATCTAACATTGTGAAAATAACACTTGTGAACAATCTTATGGATACATATAGCACACCCATTGGGACTCCGTAACCCACACCCTTATTTTTAGCCTTTATAGCAATCTTCATTTACTAAAAATATGATTATTTTTATCTCAATGTATTGATAAATTTGATTTATGAAAATGGTGAATTCACCATTATTTTTTATTAATCAGTGAAAACACCATATAATCAGTGAAAAATCCTCTATGTTATGCTTGCTTCTCTATTCTGTATTCTATGCAAGTTTCATAATCAGTCAAATTATCTCAAAATTGATGAAATCATCAAGAAATTGGTGAAATCATTTAAAAATCAATGAAATCAATCTTAAGTAACAACATAGGTTATTTTCTTAGTAATAAATGAATTTATCATTATTTCAATTAAATTGTCTTATACTTCAATGAAATCAACCTATTGATTAGTGAAAACACCCATGAAATCAGTGAAAATGCCTTTATTCTTTATTTTCTTCTCTATTTTATTTGTGTATATTTTTTATTTGATGAAATCATTTCAAAATTGAAAAAATTATCAAGAAATCAATAAAATCATTCTTAGGTATCTTATAGTCTAGTTTTCCTACTAATAGATGAATTTGATTATAATTTCAATGCAATTATATTATAATCGATAAAAATGCCAATATAATTGATGAAATTGACATGTGAATCAATGAATTTTATTTTGTATATGTTTTTCTATGTTTTGTGCATGTTATATAAAATAAAAATTTGTCCTTGATAAATGATGAATTCACCTTTATATGCCAAAAAAATTGAGAGTTGTCAAAACATAGCAAATCGACTTCCTTTGCTTGATAAAGACCCACCAAGTAAAAATACTCACTTTATTTTATTAGAGGTTCCAAAAGGGTGTGGTGATTCATTCAAAAATAGATTACTTATTCATATTTCTTTTGATATTTAAAAAAAAATTCATCACTCAATTTATTATTTTAATAAATAATTCATCTTTTGAATTGGTGATATAAAACATGTTTATTTTTGTTCATCTTAATTTAGTTATTTGTTTAAGTGTTCACCTATGTGCTTATGATATTCCTTCACATGTATTCTCTCCCCTTTGGTAGGGTGACTCAGAAATGTGGAGGCAATCATTTGTTTTTATCATGAGAGATTTGTCTATTATGCTCTTCACTTACCCTTAGTGGGATTTCTGTGAATCAAAATGGCAATACCTCTCATTTTTTGGGTTATTTGATCAATGTGTCCTTTCCTTCTCATGGGTCTTTATAGCATGGTTATTGGGATATCATTACCCAAAATTCATACCAACCCCATTATCTAGTGGGGTATACAAACTGAGGTTAAATTAGTGGTATATTAGGTAAAAGGCCCCTCAAAGATTAATTTTTATAGCACTTCACTAAATTCTTATGACTAAAGTGATCACAAAGATACAAGACCCTTTAGTGAATATCCCATTAAATATTGACATCCAATTGATATATTTTTTGCACCCACGTACCATAAGGTATATCAAAACCATCTAGAAAGCCCATAAAAACTTTAGAAGAAGACCTTTTGCCCATAAAACATTCATCAACATAGGCTTTCAAAATTAAATGCACCCAAAGATATATTTTATGTACAAACATTTTGAGATAAGGGTGGGATTAAAAAACCACCAATAACTACATTAATTACTTAAAGAATCTTAAATTTTTAATTCTCTCAAGGCAAGTACATTTAAAGAATCAGTGAATGTGGAGTATTCCCACATTAGTCACTAAACTAGGGTTGTAATATTGAATTTTTGATTGATTGGTTGTGGTGTCAAAAAAAATTTCTTAATCTACATACACCTTCACAAAGAGGCATTACTTTATCCACTTTTTAGGTCAAAATTATTATTTATATGTTTCATGTCCAAATTTGTTCAAACACATACCATTCTTAAATGAAATCTTACCATTATGATGTCCATGTGAATTTAGACCCATTCTAATCATTTTCCTAAGTTTAAACTTCAAAAACCACTTCAAGTCTAGGATAAAATTCTAGTCTCAATACCATTTTTATCATATTCAAATCAAACTTGTTCAAATTCCAAAGTTTTCTATTATCCTTCCAAATCATTCTTTTCTCATTTCCATCTAAGTCTATTCCAAGTTCAAGTTTAATTACTTTCATTTGGGTTAATTATTTGGTTTATAATAATGTCTAACATGCCTCATTACACAAAATGTGACATGGTATATAATTCTACTTATTATGTTGATTGGACCTAAGTTCAAAAAACCCATTCACAATCAACTAGATTATCCCCATGATTAATAAAATTTTATGAACTCACACAATATAGAATTTTACCAACTTGAGTACAAAGAAGTGACACTAACCTAAGATACAACTCAAGCTTAATTTGAGTAAGACTTGTTTGAGAATATAGATGAAGCTCTCTTGTGCTTATTAGAGATGGGTTTTAATGTTCCCCCTAATTATACTATAGATACCTTGTGTAATGTTGAAGAATCATAACCACAACACATTATCAAAATTGCATAGTGGATTGATGATGTACCCTCTTCTATCCATGGATTTATAGTTGTTTAAACATCAAAAGTTCTAAAAACATGTAGAAAGGGAAAGGAGATAATTTTATCCCCACCCCAACTTTCACCTTGCATTATAACCTAATTATAATAAGTCGATCAAGTGTTGAATAATATTATCACCATGTTAGTTACTCCTATTTTTGATCCTCCACTTCTAGAGTTTAATCAACCTATTGAGCATCAGATTAAAGATTCCTTGGTTGATCCATTGCTTACTCGAGAGACATCTACTACTCTTGAGAAAAATACACCTATAAATTCCTCACTGATTGTAGAGAATTCCAAACAAACATTCCCTAATCCTAATCAAGTTTTTGTTAATCCCACTCTTACAATTTTGCCTAAACAAATTGCCATTCAATAGTTAAAATTTTTGACTCATTATTAATAGGTCCCTATTGAGACATAAAATATACTTTCCAATTCACATCTCCCCCAACACAATTCTTCTAGAGTCAATCAAGGTCTTTCTAATACCTGTTAGGTCTTGTCTAGTATAAATTAATGAGTTCTATCTAGAAAACAAGTTACTTATAATCAACAATGAATTCCTACCACTCAATAGTAATCTCTCAGTTAAAGACAAAAAATTATTTCTATGTAGTGATAAGTATATATTACATATTCAAACAAATACTAATTTCCTCCTACCTATCCAAATTTCAATCAATACTAAGTTCCTCTTAATAGTCCAATCTCGATAACAATATTACTAATTATAATATGTTATTACATAGAGTTACCATAAATCCAACTAATAAAAAATTTCATTCTCAACTATATAATCCCCCACATACATCTCAAAACACTTCATTTTCATTGGAATGGTAGGTTGTTAATGACAAAATTTTAGGATTACAAGTTACAAATCAGGACTAAAAACACAAGTTGGATCACATATGTTAATATCCATTTGATGCAACCATATTTTAGATCCCTTTTCCATCTCATTTTGAGATTATTAAATTTGATAAATATAAATATATATCCAATGGATAATCTAAGAAAGTTTTATGTTGTCTATCAAGAAGTAAGCCATGGTACCAATTTCCTACTTCACTTATTCTCACATAGTTTGGTTGGGATAGCCTTAGAGTGGTTTATGCATCTTCCCAAAGGTTTTGTCATAGATTTTGATGATTTTTTAGTAATTTTTATTAATCATTTTTCATATAACATTAAACATGAAATTACTATGGTTGGTTTTTGTTATATCAAATAATGAGGGGGTGAGTGGTTTTTTTGCTTATATTCAAATATGGTGAGCATTGACTAGCAAATTTCCACATTATGTTCCTAATAGTGAATTAGAAAAAATATTCATGACCAATTTAAATTTTTAACTAGATCTTAACCTCAAATTATAGTTTCCAAACAACTTAAATGATGTCATTAATAATAGTATCCAAATAGAGAAGGATCTTATTGATAAATTATTGATTAATATTTATTCATAGAATCAATCCCAAAATAAAAATTAGAATCAAACTCATAACCAAAATTTAACTCTAAATCTAATAAATATGTTAAATAATCCTAAAACTTTCAATTGTAATAATAATGTGGTGGTAATGGAATCACAAAAGCATGACATGTCCCTATGATGTAGTTTCCACCAGTACAGAAGGTGCCTCAGCCACAACCCCTTGCTTTACAAAGGTCACCTCCTCTAAGTAATCAGTTTAATAGAATACCATTTTCTAATTTGGGAGAGCCCATTGAGAATTTATTTCATAAACTACTCACTATAAATGTGATTACTTATTCAAATACAAAACCCTTTGATGAGATTCAACCAAAAAAATGAGTGGCATAGGGATAGTGAATATCATCGAATCAAAGGTCATGTAATTCATAGATGTGTGAAACTTTGGCATATCATTCAATACATGATATAAATAAGGTATATTAAGTTAAAAAATGCATCATCCACTAATAATAATTATAATATGTGGATATATAAACACCCTTTTCCTTAGCATCATACTAATCAGAATGACTAATAGTAGCATAAGCAGAATAATAATTGTAATCAAAATTAAGGTTCCTAAGATAATAATTTTGATTACCATGCTACCCCATATAATTATAATTTAGTGGAACATATCATGTAACATCATGTGGTTATGATCACAATCACACCCTATTTCTAATCCAATAGTTCCCAATAAGAAAATTCCTCCATTCTAGGATCATGTCCATCTATTCTATAATTTCCTCCTCCACATAATCCTTATCCTAGAATTAACATTCTAGGACTTGTCTATTGTTCTTCTAAATCCCATAATCATGTTCCTACTCAAAATTATGTTATCACAACTCAATGCTCTAAAATTACCCTTTAAGGGCTTGTATCTTATTTAACTAATCCTAATCCACTTTCTAATTATAATCTTGTTCTAGATCAACCCAAACCCAAGTATACACCTCCTATTAAGAATAAGTATGATCTTGTGGATCAATTGAATTAGACACCAATGTAAACTTCCATATTAGATATTTTATGTACTTCTCATCTCCTTAAAGATATTTTGTATGAACTTTTGAGGTAGTTTTAGGTGCCTAAAAATATTACACTAGATAAATTTCAAGCATTGGTAGGACACTTGTCTCTTGATCCACAACTGATATTTGAATAAAGTGATATATCATCCCTTGGATCTTCTCATAAAAATCCCATGTACATCAAATTCATAATCACTCACCATAAAATCAAATGAGGACTTATAGACAATGGTTTTAGACTCAATATTGTTCCTTTAAAGTTAGTCCAGTGTCTCAAATATACTACAGTAGATATAAAGAATTATATAATCACTATTAAGAGGTATGATAGTACTAAATGGTAGTCAGTGGTTATAATTTCCTTGCCCATCTAGGTTGGGCCTATCATCCATAGTACCCTATCTCATGTAATTGACCTTGATTTTTCATTTAATCTCCTTGTCCATCCATGGATTCATGAGATGAATGCAGTTCCCTCTATGCTCCATTAATGTATTAAATTTCTCCATTCTAGAATAGATGTCACTATTCTTATGGATCTACAAATATATCAATATTATAAACATCTAGAAGTAAAAGGTTTTCAATTTACTTATTATCCTAATGTTTAACATGCCATCAAAAAGGATAAGCAAGTGATGTTTAATCCACCTAAATCCAATTATTTAAATCCTAGTACCTATGTATTCTCTTCAAAATATCCCTTTCCCCCACCAAATTCCTCTCATTTCAATATGCATGACAAAGGCCTTAGTACTTATAGTATTGGAAATTCCTTTCATATTTCCAAACTACCTACATCACCCAAATCCTATGGTAGGCCCAAGATGCAATGGTGAAAGAAGAAGGTGGAATATTATCCCAAGGAGTCTCTTCCATTCATCCTAAGAAAATCATTTAGTCAATAAGATATAAATAAATAATATGAGTCATGGTTATACAGTGAGGATTTTTCACCTTGTTTTCAAAGTAAAAAGTACCCTATCCCAAATAAAATTATGGCCCATCACACTTATAAATGAAAAGTCCTATGAGTAAAATAACAAGGTAGACTAGATCCTATTATTCCTATTAAGCATGCAAATAATTAAGGTCTTGGATACAAATCACCTAGGGTTCTCCCCACACATTTTGAAAGTGATTCAACCACTATGTTAAAATATAATGTCCCAACAATGACATAGAGTCCTTTTATAACATCTATTATGAGTTTTCCAATACCAAGAAATTTGATTCCAATTTTTTTTTCATTATTTCCATTGTTCCAAAATTCCCCCTTACCCTTCATTATCTTGACCTTATTTATTGGGACTATAAATATTATGATATCATCCTTGATGAGTTTTAAAATAAGGAAGTTATTTAAAATTTCATGGGATTAAGAGATGGTCTACCAATAGGTGACCACAAATGAGGATTTGTATACACTTTGGACCCTAAGGCATATTTGGGGAGTATAAAAACTTGTTTTGTCAAAATAAAAATGAAACATCAAAATACTTATGTGAAAACCTCTCTGATGAAATTTTAGATCAGGGAAATAGTAAATAAAAAGACAAGTCCATTAGTGAAAACCTATTTTAGGTACCACTGGATTGGGAAGTTCACTCTCTTTCATAGGAATTATAGGAGTTCACAAGTCCACACTTGTCCTTTGGATAAAAAAGCAATCATGAATATCATGAAGAATTTGAATGTGTGGTCTTGGAAAATACACATTTAATATCTCATTATCATTACCTCCTATGAATGATTCTGATTCTTCATACATGGGTAAGTCTGAAAGCCCACATTCAAAGCTATGACCAGTTGTTTTTTTTTACCTATGATTTTGGAAGATGGTTCCACTCCTCTTATGGAAGATACTATATAAGTGAATATTAGAACCTATGATAATCCCATGATGAGAAAACTTGGCACATATCTCACTCTAGAGGAACATGAATTAATTATTACTCTTCTAATATAATTCATTAATATGTTTTTGTTGTCCTACTCTGATATACCTATTTTATATCCTTATTTGGTCATGCATCATCTGGTTATGCACCTAGATGTTAAACCTATTAATTAGAAGATGATGAAGATACAACCATGAATTTCCATCCTATTCAAAATAGAGCTATAAATTTTTTTTTGCAATAGTTTTTATTAAGACTATTCCTTTGAAAATTATATTTCCAACATTGTTCCAATCATTGAGAATCTAGTCAGCATATAGATCTATATAAATTTTAGATATCTTAACAAATTTTGTCTTGAATATGATTTTATATTACCTAATATAAATATGATTATGGATTCTATATTAGGTTACGAGATGTTATCTCTTATGTATGGTTTATTTAGATATAATCAAATTAATATTTCTCTAGGGGATCAAAATAAAACATCATTCATAACTCCATAAGGAATATTTTGTTACCAAGTCATGTCATTTGGATTGAATAATGTTTGAGCCACATATCAACATGTAATGTTGTTATCTTTCATGATCTTATGCATGGCATTGTTGAATACTATGTTGATGACATTTTGGGCAAAAACAAATCATGTAGAGTATCATGTAGCATTGTGAATAATATTTGAAAGATTGTGTGAATATAAAGTGTGTCTAAACCATAATAAGTGTGTTTTTAGGTTTACATTTGGCAAATTTTTAGGTTTCATTATCTCTTATAAGGGCATTGAATTTTATCCATCTAATTTTAGGCCATTACTAAGGTGCCTCCTAATTTGAAACAACTTCATAGCCTACATGGTAAGATCCAAGCCATTCAATTCTTCATATATTAACTTATTGGTCACTATCATCTATTTACACATATTCTAAAAAAGGGTATTACATTTCAATGGAATGTTGAATGTCAACAAGATTTTGAGCAACTTAATCAACACCTAGCAAAAAATATGATACTTATTCCATCAATGCCTAGGAAGCCTTTGTTATTGCACATTTATATAACTTCCAACACCTTGGGGGAACTCCTCACCTAACATGATGATCAAGGAAAATAAAGAGTTGTTTATTATCTGATCTGAACACTGGTTGCTTATCAGCATAATTACATGCAAATTGAAAAAACTTGTCTTGCACTAGTTTTTTATTCTCAAAAGCTTAGGCATTATATGTTGAATAATAAGACCATTTTGATTATAAAAGTGGATCTTTTAAAATATATATTATCAAAAGTATCTTTAACTAGTTGAATAGATAAATGGGTAATGTTGCTTAGTGAGTTTGATATTGAATATACACATCATAAGGCTATTAAATTTGAATTACTAGCTGATCAACTAGTTGAATAACCTCTTCTATATTCCAATCCAATCACAGTGCACTTTCCTAATGAGTCTATTATGACTCTAGATGAATCCAAAGATTTTAAGTTGTATTTTGATGTCTCTTTTATATCTCATTAGTCAAAACTATGAATATTATTCATTACGCCACAAGGTGATATTATTCTTAAGGATTTTTGCATTTGATTTCCATGTACTAACAACATCACCAAATATGAGGCTTTGCTTATTGGGTTTTGTCTTGAAGTTTAATATAATATTCAATAGTTACTAGCATATGGTGATTAATAGCTAATTATTAATCAAGAAACTAATTAATATCAAATAAATGATGAAAATATTGTGCTTTACAAAGGCATGGTAGATTCCCTCATATTAGGAAATTAACCAATATCATTTAAAATAATGTTGAAAATCATAAATCAAAATAATGAAAAATGAAGTAATGTTACCTAAATAATGATTTAAACTATCAAAATATGAGATAAGAGTTAACACGTAGAAAATATATCATACAGAGAAAAACCCCACACTAGTATTTAAATCTTAAAATAAAAATCTCTAACTACAATAGCATAAAGAAGCTAGGAGAAGAATATCCTTAAACCAATAAATTATCAAGGATGTAAGAGAAATAATATATCAACAATATTGAGTTAAGAGTAGCAAGTGTTAAATAAAGAGAGAGGAGAGCTCTTTATAAAGAGCTAAGAGATCAAAGGAGTTATCATTGCAAGCTCGAGTATGTGTGTCATGTGTCCTTAATCCTATTATAAGTGGGGAAGATGTGTGTGGCATTTGGGGGAAGAGGAGTTACATGAAATTAACTCCAAATCCAACAAGTAGATTAGAGAGATGAGTGCAACCTCAAAAGACTATAACAAAGTGTATTTATAATTATAATAAATGCACACACACATAAGACTTAGGATAAATGTAGAAGACTATAGGAAGGATCCAATTAGAGGTTAATTCTCCAACACTCCCCATTAAGCTTGATTTGGGGTTACAGAAGTGGAGATAACCTTTTACAAACAAGGAAAAGATTTGAAGTTATATAATACTCCCCATTAATATAAAGTTCCTTTAAGAGGAATTATAAAAGTTTATAGAAGAAATAAGAGAGGGTGCCACTAAAATTCATAAAGAATAAAGTGTGATCACCAATAATCTCAAAGAATCCTCTTAAGAAAATGTGGTAAATTTGTAATGGAATAAAGACCAACAAGGATTAATTATCTACAAACTTATCAAATAAGAAAGCTAACACCGAAATTTTAGGTTAAGTAACTATTATGATAATAATACAATCTACATACATAATGTAATAAAATGATTTGAGCAACAATTCAGGTGATAATTCAAGCAACGGTTCTACCCCAATGATGATAGAACTTCTGGGAGCCATAACTTTTGCATCGTAGCTCCAATTGACTCCCCATTTGAACCGTTAGAAAGCTGAGAATGAGGAGAACATGGTGAGATGGCACAAGCTTTTATTGGTGGTTTTTGACCCTCAAAAACCCAATATAAGTGCCCCAAATTTCAATTTTAGTAGTGTAGTCTAAAAATAATAAGTTTCTAAAAATAGTAATTCCTTGAATTTTGTATTGTTTTAAATCATGGAAGTCAAACCACTTAATCTCCCTTGAGATTGGTGACCTTCCATATCCTCCTCTTTCTTTAAAAATGTGTATAAATGAAGATGTAACCTGAAATAGAAATGAGACATCTCTTCCCAGAGATAAACATATAGTTGTATTACAATCTTGAGTAATAAAACATCTCTTCTCAGAGAATTTATTGTTACTGTGTTATTTTCGTGTTCTTGAAATATATGTCAATCAAAAATTCTAAGTTTTGGATCATAAAAGTAGATGTATAACTATGTAAATTTGAGTAAAGACAAATTTCATCATACTACGTGAATACCTACATAAAAATAAGTTAGTAAACATAATCAAAGCATTTATCCTATGCAAAAAATATAAAGAGTGCAAAAAAAGAGTTAGATAGTCAAAATGGAGATAAAGAAGATGTGTCACTTGAAAAAGATAATCTATGTGAAGCATTAGAATAATGATCACAAGAAGACATATAAAAATATTTGTAATATCTATGATTTTTAGGAATCCAAATAGTTTTACCCTTAGAGGTAGAAGATTGAATCATTTTTCAATAATTTAAAGTGTTATGTATGGATTTAACACATGATTTACATGGGTGTAATTTCCAACATTTATATATATGATGCCTATGTTTTCCACAGTGCACACAAATTTTAATAGTTTTAACCATAACATGAGCATTAGAAACAACATAATTAAAATAATTTGCATTATAAGTTCTTTAGTGAGTAGGACAACATAATTCTAAATTTTTAGTAGAAGCATGTGAATTATTATAGCCAAAACCTTTAGAATTTGTATTTGATTGAGGTAAAAGAGGTTCAAGAATACCAATTGTATACTTACCAAAACCACCACCAACATTCCTTATGGTTGGTAGAAGAAGTGTGCATATGAGTTTTAGGTGTTTGAGAAACACAAAAAAAATTGCTATTGTGAGATTTATTATTATATTTAACAAACACAAATTTAACATTTAAAGTGTCAATAGATGATTGCATAGTTTATATTTGCTAATTAAAAGAAGCTTGTAAAGTATTTAAAATATTTTTTTGATATGCAAGTTATTTCTTGAGTGCAATAATTTCTTCATTTTAAAAAAATGGTTTGTATAGGTTTATTGAAAGCTAAAAAATTACCAATTTAAATGCCTTGAGAGCAAAAAAAATAAAATTATCTATCATTGAAAAAAAATCAATTACTAGCAATATTGAGTGAGCCAAAAAAATTTAAAAATATTCATTTTTAATAAACTAAGATTAGTGAACTTGTAAATGTGAGTCCACACTAAATCACCATTTTTTTACTTAAAAGCAATTAGAAATCATTTAATGACTTTAAAAAATGATTTTATATAAGTGTATTTTAAAATAAAATAAAATAAAGAGTTTTGAATTCTCTCATTAATAGCACTTTTATTTTATTCAATTGTGCCAAAAATGAAAGTCATCTTTTTTTTTAATAAAAAAAATAAAATTTCATGACATGCATGTTTTTTTTTTTTGGAAGATTAATAAAATACTTTATTTTGAAAGTCTAAAATTTTACTTTTTGAATTTTAAAAGCATTAAAAACACTTATCAGAACCATATATAGCCTAAAAAAATAAAATGAGGAAAATGTTAAAAAATAGATTTTTTTAACCATATTTTTAAAAAACTTATAAGTACATTTTTTATAATATCTCAAAAAATAAAAACTGAGTTGTATTTAAATTTGGACAAAATAATAGTACATAACTGATAAACCCAAAAAAAAATTAGAAAATAAAATTGTCAATAAAAAGATATGGCCTCTTTTTTAGATATGTTTGTAATGTGATGAGTTTTAAAAAAATGGAAGAAATGGCATTTTATTTGTGCAACCAACTTAAAAAACTAAAAATATTATTTTCAAGAGTAAATTTAAATGTACGTTGGAATGAAAAGATACAAAAAAAATGATAAACATTATGCTAAAAATAGATAAAGAGACTAAAAAATCAGATGCAAGGTTGCAAGGGTGCAAGGCCTTGTAAAAAAATGAATGTCCCTTCAAAAAAACCTACACAACTCAAGTTTTAATGTCAAAGAGAAACATGCTTTGATACCATATTAATAAATTAACTAAGATCATTTATAATAACATTGAAAAACATTGAACCTTGGCACCAAATAGGCCCCCATTTTCTTATTATTCTTGGTGAGTGGGTGGCAGATTATTTCCAAAAAGTTAATGGTAGAAAGTTTTGGAAACACTTGAGTATTGATAATGTTGATGCTAGCATAGCCACCATTATCTTGGATCTAAATTTCCTACTCAAAGGTGTTCATATACCCTATTTTCTTAGGGAGAATGAATTAGTCTAGGAGGATTCATTGGATGGTATTTACCAAGTTAATTTAGGTTATTCACTTCTTCAACCCAATTTTATGGAGGTTAACCCAGTGGTGAAAGTGTGGAATAAATTTCTTATTCTAAATATTAACATTTTCCTATGGTTAAGTGTTCAAAACAAGATCCTCACTATGGATAATCTTTGTAAAAGAGGGATTACCTTGGTGAATAGATGTGTCGTTATGAGGGAGTTGTTGAATCTATCTTCTACATTTTCTTAGAATTTCCCTTTTCTTTCGAGATCTGGGACATGCTATATACACATAATATTTTCAAACTTTTATCGATTACTAAAAATTGGTATTTTATAGGAACTCATCGAGTCTCAATCTCTTTGAGTGCATACTTTAAGGGGTACACTGATAAAAGGGTGGGTAGACCATTGGTGCTTTGTAATATTGTTGTCCCTTTTGCCACTTACAATCTACACACTCATCTCCTAAAAACCATTTACCCTAAGCTTATTCTTCTCAGTCTTATGCATTCTAATTATTTGTCATGCTTTAGCTTCCTTGATATTCCCTTGACCCCTTTTCTCTAGTTGACTGTAATAGGTAGACTGGGTCAACCTTGTACATTTTTTAGCCTTTGATTACTATAGAGGGTTGACTGGGTCAACCTTTTACTACTTAGAGGTATTTTTCATTAGGAGCGTTGTTATCCCTTTAGCCGACCTAGCTCAGGACCTAGTGATTTATCTCTTGAAAATATACATGGTTGCTTGGGTTGACCCTATAGAGCTGACATATTCAAAAGGATTTAGGGAAAGATCTACCTATATATACAAGTTCATTTCCAACCATTTTTTAGAATAAAAGTGAAGAATAATAAGTGTGAACAAACATCTGCTTATTGACCATTCTACTTGAGGAATAAAACTTAGAGTTCCATGCTTTCTTTAGAGTTATGGATCTTGTCTTGTGGAAAAGTTTTTTAGATGCATAGATAGGTTGTATATCTTAAATCTGATTTGTCTTTATTATCCTTACATACCATAATAATCTCTTGTAAATCACCTTGGCCAAGGGAGAGAGTGAGGCTCGATGGGTTTGTCTTCAATGTAAGTATTCCTAATTTTATTTCTCCTTTGTAAGAGTAGATAGATAACACATTTGTGCTTCTCTCCCATGCATTAGGATACTGTATACATTGATGTGAGTATATGTCTTTTATACATGTTTATTTTATTTTTTTTGTTTCTAACCCCCACTTTGTGCCACAAGCTTGGTGTGCACTAGATTAGATTTACTTTCTTGTTTATTAGATATAGAGTGAACATTAAACCTAGGATTCTTTTAGGGTTGTTGTGTGATTGTGTTAGACTATAGGCTTTGGAACCCTTCCTAGTATGGTGTATTATGACAAGTGATCCTCTAAATTAGGTCTAGCAGATCCCCATATTGGTCATGCTCTCGATTAACAAATGTATTTCCAATCAAAAGTGTATGTATGTTTTATCTTCTCTGAGTTAGGATTGATTTATAGACATGATGAATTTTTGATTGCATACATTCTAGTGAACCCAATGTGAACTAACCCTTATAGGATTTGTTTACCTTATTCTCATTTCTTTCATTCTTTCATCATTATTTTTATCATATATTTGTTATACTAGATCGACTCTATCAACCTAGTATCTAATTTTTGTGCATAGGATTTTAGGTACAGGCTACTCAATCAACTTAATTGACCCAGTATAGGTTTTTAGATTTTTAGACATCTAATCCAGACTACTAGGTTGACCTAGTCAACCCTATACCTTTTTAGGCACTCAACAACAAGTTTCTATAAATCTTGATTGACCTAGTCGACCCAGTTAGTAGAATTTACAAGCATATATAAAGGTTCTTGAATAGAAATATTCATTATTTACATCTCTAATACACCAAAGTTCCTTTTTATCTCTCTATATCTTTATTTATAGTATTTCATTTTATAGTTTGTAGTCTTTAAAAGTTCCCTTACACAGTCAACTAGATCGACCCTACCAACCTAGTTTTATGTTTTGTGTGCTATCTAGATAATTAGGTTGACTTTGCTGACCCTATTTATTTTTAGACCTTACTTTCATAGTAAATGTTTAAACTTTTTGACCCTATTCTATATTTTTTACATACACTATTTACTATATCAACATTGTACCTTGTTTCAAAGTTGGAATTAACATTATATGATAGTAATTGATTCACACTTTCTTTTCTTGTTACTTGTATGCTTAAAATAGATCACATAGCTTAATTAGGCTATTTTCAATTAATCATTTAGTTTCATTATTTTCTATTTTATGCACACATGACCAAATCATAAAATTTAAAACAAGTATTTTAACATTTATCTAACCAAGCACAACCTACTTGGATTTCATCACCAAGGGGGAAGCTGACTTGATACTATGGTCAAGTATAAAGTGTGGTTAATGGTATATTCTAGCTAACCACCTAACACCCTTATCATTGTGGTGTGTGAAGTGAGGGGGTAGGCCCCAATACCAATACTATATCATACCACTATATTCCCTTTCAACCCAAACTACCTGAATGCCATTCTAGTTCTTTATTTACATCCAACTTCCCATCACATTTAAAATCATATCTTAATAATCTAATAAATAATTAGGTTGACCAATTAGTTAGCTCTTTATTTTCCAAGTTAATTACTTTCTCTTTGCTCAATTGTATTTTGTATAGAAAAAAATTGCATTAGCTAGTGTTGGTGCAAGATTTTGTGATGTGTGCTTCAATTGGATTAGCTAGCATTAATCTAATTGATTGATTGTTTCCTTTTCATCATTTCTCTTCAAATTTCTTAAAAAATTTATCTTGTTTCAGTCCACAAATATGTTAAGGCTTATTAATTTTTCTTCTCTTTTATACTAGGTCGACCTAATCAACCTTGTACCTTTTTCCAGCCTCTATTCACTGTACTGGATCAACCCAGTCAACCCTATATAGTTCATAAACCCTATTTCCTCTTTTACCAATCTTTTTTCACTATATTAGATTAACCCATTTGACCCTATACTATTTATAGACCTTATTTTTGTGCTAGGTTAACCCAGTCAAACTTGTACTATTTCTATCATTTCTTATTTTCTTGCTTTCTCATCTCTCTTTCTTTCCCTTAATCATGGACTTTCTACTTGATGATAATACTGAGTTGTAGTCAACAAAAATGATGAATTTCACCAACCCTCATAGGGTTTCCCATAGATAGATTAGGGTTTCTCTCTTAAATTATAGTAATGTTAATATTTTCACTCGTATAATGAACTATGGGACCCCTCCTAATACCTCTTTGCAATGTAATCCTCTCTTCTCATTAGAAGACCAACTTGAATTAGAGTATACTCCCAAAATTATCTTATTTATTTACTAAATTTTCTCAGCATCAAGGAAATGATCCATCTACCATTTATAATATTATGATTAGTGGTCATGTTGAATATCCTCATTCACCTACTCCTACATTCTCAACAAGATTTATGGGTACCACTTTCTTTTATTCTCAACCTTTTCCTTTGATTATGACCCCTTCTCATACTATGACCTCTTATTCTCTAAATTCTTCCACCTTCATGCCTAGTATATCCACTAACATGGTATTTTATACATCTAGTGGGCCTTATATAAGATCCAATATCCTTAATCCTTCCACTAGTGCATCATTTTATACCCAAGGTAATCATGCTACTAGTGATTATTCTTCTTAACCATTCACTAGTCTATATTTTTCTAATAAGCAATTTTTTCCACTAGTGCCTCACATACTCATAATTCCTCTCAAGCTCCTATCAACACCAATAGTGGTACCCAAGAAACTAATTCCACCTCTAATGCTTCTAACAATGTTAATCAAACACATCAAATATTATTACAAACACTTAATCAAATAAATACCTTTCAAGCTCATAACACAAATCAAATGATGAGAATGGAAAACCACCTTCTTCATCTTCAATCTCATCCTCAACCAACATCTTAGGGCACACATAACCAAAATGTTTCCCCTCCTCCTCTTTGATATTATCAAGGCAATCTCATTTATCAACCTCCTTTGGTCAACAAAACCATTAAGCATCTCCAAAATGAACCTCTCACTACTCAATTTCTTATAATGGATCAACTAATCCCACCCTTCATCTTAAAACATTTGGAAATATTTATAAGGATTAGGTCAAATTGAACACCTTTGCCACTACCAAACTCTTAGCCAAAACCCTCACATGTGATGCCTTGGATTGGTAATACCAACTTAGAACTAACTCCATTACTATTTTGGTAGATTTAGTGAATGCTTTAGTTCAAGAATTCCAAATTAGTGATCTTCATAAAAACACTTTGGCCCACTTCATAAATTGAAAACAACTTAGAAATGAAATTGCTCAAGCCTTTGTTAAAAGGTGGAAAACTTTGTCCAACAAATGTGAACATAAAATGGTTGATGGTAATATTTTCCATCTCTTTAGCAATGCCCTTTTTCTTTAGCTTCAATATCAGGTCTGCACTCTCTCTCCATGTACATTGGAGGAGGCTATTAACCAAGGTAAATAACAATACTTCCTTATGCATAAATTTTGATCCACCCCAACCTTCTATGGGTCCTCATCTTTTACTTAAGAAAAAAATTGCAATGTTACCAATGATGGTGTTATATATTCTTATGACACCATTCACAATGTTCAATTTGTCATTCCTACCCCTTCATCAAAACCAACTCCCCCTTCTTAATAATATACCAATCCTCACTTATCTTCACCAAACAATGTTAACGTTCATAAACCTTTATCCTCAATTGAATTTCTTAAGCATCTACCTAGGCCTCTTCTATGCGATCTTGACCCTACCAGTCATATGAAATCATGTTATGATCCTAACAAGTTTTGTTGGTTTCATGCTATTTGGGGTCATTCTCATGAGACCTGTAGATAACATCATAATTTATCTATGGACTTTCTTCTTTTTCCTAATTTTGATCATGATTTTATCATTTAAAAGTGTTAACAAGATTATGAAATTGCTTTTAAGGATTATAAATCACATGATAAAACTCAAGATTTGAACCAAGCCAATGCTCATTCAGATATCTATAAAGACCTTCTTCCTCATCATCAACCTATCCAAGACAATCAAGACAAAGCCACCCCTTCTACCAATAATGTAGAAAGTCTTATTGAACCCATTTCTAACAAGAATGTGGTTAACATGACTAATATGTGTAGGGTGGTTACTTTTATCTATTCCCAACCTATCCACACTCTTTCATCTAAAACATATCATGTTATCCAAGATTCTTATCCAACTCATTTAAATGAGTTGGGGCAAGATGACCTTATTACTTTTGAAATTTTAATTTCCAATTCTCCCTTGGATAACACTTCCTTTTCTATTTCTACCACTCTTCCATCATCTTCTAACACTAATGATACTCAAATTTCTACTAAAACTTCTTCTATCAATTCTCAAAGTCAACTTGAACCAGCTACTTCATCATCACAACATGATTTACAACCTTGTTCTAAAACTTCTTCTTATAAACAAAAATTCCAATGCACTTTGGCTCCTCCTTCTAAGGACCTCCTTAATCATTATGCACCTATATTTAATAACCTTCTTATGAGTTATGATGAGTGGGATCCCATCATATAACTCACTATTCTCCCATCCTAGATTATATTTATTAAGCTTATGAGGACTTCTCCATGTCATAAAAACCATCTTATGCAATTATTATTCAAGATGAATGTCCCTCATCCTCCCTTAGCAGGATGGGAGGTAGCCTTATCTAGATCTAAGGATAGTACATTACAATAATCTAAAGAGATGTATATCAACATTGATGAAACTATAGACATTTGTCTTTCCTTAAGATTTCCCATAGCTTCTATAATTCCTAAAAATATTTTGCTTTATACAAATGATATTCCCTTATTCATTAGTGTTCAAATAGGCAATATCTAAGTTAAGCATGCATTGATTGATGAGGGTTTCAGCACTTTCATTGCCTCTCTCAACTTCATTAAGACTCTTGAATATTTAAAATGCAATCTCAAGTCTACACATAGCACTTGCCAAGGATATGATAAAAGGAAAATTCCTCCTCTAGGTTGTGTGTGGCTTCCCATTACTTTCCCACCAATCACCATTCATGTGAAGGTGATGATCTTTAACTTTACTATTTCTTATAACACCTTTCTTGGTAGGCCATAGACTCACTGTATGATATTTGTTACTTCTTCCACCTACCAATGCATTAATTTCCCTCATAATGGAGCCATTTATAGGATCCATGGTAATATTAACCCTTATAATTTCAAACAATTCCAAGACCATGGTGTCTTCAAGATTCCTACTATTGAACCTTTGCTTAGCATTCCATTCCATGAGTCACAGCATCTTAATTTTCCTATTAATTCAAACCAAGGTTATAATGGGTATCCTAAACTCATTGGTAACATTCCTCATAACCTCTTATATTTTGATGATGATGAGCCTAATGAGATCAACCTAAATATTAAAACTTTTGATCTCTCACCTCATCTCATCTCGTAGCTTCTTGCTTCCTTACAGCCTCATTCTTGTAAGCCTCTTTTTGATGATATTCTCATATTCTTAACCAAAACTCAGCATTCTATTCACCACAATTCCTTAGATGATAAGGTTATCCCTACTTGTGTCATTGATCTTCACACCCTAGATTATGATGATGGTTATTCCCTAGATGATCCATTTTTAGGTGGTCTTGTATAGGCCCATGATGTCAAGATTGTCCATTATCATACTTCTTTACTTGATTATTTTCATGTATCTTCCCATCTTCCTTAATTTATAGTTCTTAATTTTAGTATTTTTCCTCTATCATAGGGAAGAGATGGTGCCAACACCTCTAGTTTTTTAGGAGCCTCATAGGAGTATGCTCATGTTATGACTGGGCCTTACTACTTTTCTAGGTACCTTGATCACCATAGTTGGTTTATTCAAGAGATTAGTGTAACCCTCTTTAGACCTTCTATAGATCTTGCTCCTCCCTTAGTAGACCCCTTATCAGATCTCATTCCCACTCCTGCTATAGTAGAGCCCATTCTTGCTCTTACTATAGTTGAGCTTGTGCCTACTCCTGCTCTTGTTGAGCTTATCCTTTTTTCTCATCCCATTACTCCTTTTATGGATCCTAGTTTCCTTCTTCCTCCATCACCACCTTCTCTTGGTGATGGTTTGCTTCCCTTGCCTAAGATGGTTTTATTGCCCACCAAATGGGCTGATGAGTCCTCTCTAACTTATTCCACTCCTATTATACCTCCTTCTATGATTGATTCTCCTAATACCACTCACAAGTGTATTTGTTGCTTCCATAGAACAAATAATCATTCTTATACCCATTGTCACAAGTTGTAATATTATATTTATACTTTACATCCTTCCTCTCCTTCCTCAGATAAATCCATGCCTCCCCCAAAGGTTCTACCTAATTATATACCCCTAAGTATGGTGAGGTGTATTATTTATGGCACCAATATGTCACCTATCACATATATCATTTTTGCATCCTTCAACAACACCTTAAAGACCACCTTCTAGCTATTCCCAAACATTTTTCTATTCCTCCCATAGGTTGTTCTTGTAAGAAGGTTTCTCCTTCTTCTCCCATGGCTCCACCTCTAGTAGTTCCATTCCCCCTTGTGGTCCCTTCATCATAATTTATGCCTTCACTTGTGGACTTTCCTTCACCTATGAATCCATCACCCATGGATCCTTCTACACTAGTGATTTTTGAATCTCCTTATAGATCTTGCTCCCATGCATTTTCTTGAGCATCCCTTGCTTGATTTTTCTTAGCATAATCTATCAAGTATTCCTACTTTTTTAGTTGAGAAGATTAGAAGAGAAGTATTTTCCCAGTTTTCATTGAAGATTGATGAGACATTAGTAGTGGTTTGTATCTAGCTTCATAGAGATTTATATGATGTCTTGGATAATGTGTGGGTAGATTTATCAATATTTATGAGCACATGCATGGTGCCTTTACATTTAAATTTTGATTGGACATGTGCTCCAATTTTATTTTTATCTATCTATCATACCATTTGATGTTATGTCAAATTCATATTTTTCTTACATAGTGATTCTTTATTTTTAGGTACTATATGTTACTTATCTTATCATTTATATTTGCATATGATTGTATTTATTTATCATTACTTTCTCTTTATTTCTTGAATTTTTTTTTCAAAACTCTTTTCTTGTGCCTTCATGATTGTTTGATTTATTATCTCTATTTTCATAGATAATTATCATTGTGACTTGGTTATACAAACCTTGTTCCCTTGGGTCTTTGTCTCCTATGACCATGTGATCATTTAATAAATAATGTATCTCATTATACTTTCCTTTTATTAGTCCACTTTGGATCTCCTTTTTCCCTTTCTTCCTTTTTCACAATCTAAGCATATACATGATTGACACTTGAGATCACATGTTAGTTCATTGTTAAGCATAAGTATCCTAGTCAATATTTGTATTTGGTTACTTATTTTCCTCTATCCTTAGCCTAAATCTCATTCATGTGTATCATTACATCTCTCGTGATTGGTCATTCCAAATCTGTATGGAGGAGGAATCTTCAAAAGCCATAAAAAGTTAAAATCCAAATCATTTTACAAAAGACAATGATATAAAAAGCAAAAATATTCTTAAAAGTCAAATCACACTAAAATATGTGATTCAAATCACATCTCCTTCTTCTAGTCAAAGCTTGAACTCCATAGTTAGCCTCATAGTAGAGTTGAGGTCCTTTGGGGTATGGTAAGCTAGTAGATTAAAAGAGGAGAATAAAAAATATTTTAGTGCTACCTACTTTCTCATGCAAGTACCCAATCTTTGTAGTGGACTAATGGATCTATAAGGGGTCCTGAAGAATGGGGAACACATCATGGGAAGGTTGGTCCATTTTACTTTTCCTTGTACCAATCTACCTTCATCAGTTGATCTTAGTAACATGATTATCTTCCTACAAATATTTATTTCTATAGTGAACAAATTTTCTTTGTACATTGATGGTCACTAGTCACTTAGTGTCTTCTCATGTCCTTAG
Organism: Torreya grandis; assembly: GCA_037957365.1. Taxonomy (NCBI): domain Eukaryota; kingdom Viridiplantae; phylum Streptophyta; class Pinopsida; order Cupressales; family Taxaceae; genus Torreya; species Torreya grandis. The sequence continues at coordinate 1,669,949 of JARHVA010002142.1, forward strand.
TATGCCTCTTGTCTCCTAAGGTATTCTCATAAGATGCCTAAGTCTTGTTTTTTACACTCTCTTTTTCATTCCCTATATCCTTCATATTTCTTCTTGGGAAATATTATTTTGTCTATTGATCATTCCTCTTGGGATTTAATTTGTGAGCTACATTATAAGACCATGGATAGGACCTGGCCATCTTTATAAATTTCCACCCTTTTACTTATTATTACACACATCCTTTGTTACCTGATTATCCCAATCTTTCCACCCCAGTGGTGTTATCTTTGTGAGTTGTAGTGTAAGACCATGGATAGGACCTGACATTCCTCACAAAATTTTCCAATAAGACAAGTCAAAAATAAAATTATATGTGTTAAATATGAGATAAGATTTGATTGATTATGTAGTTACATGTAATTGACATGTTTTCTAACTTGATTTAGTGTGTTTTATGCTTACTTCATTTCTCTTTCACTTTTATCTTCTTATTTTTGAGTGCATGTAAGAATACAACCATTTCTTGAATTTTTCATACTTCCTAGTTTGAATTAGTGTGATAAAATTAAGACCAATCTTTTACCAATTTTATTTTTCTCTTATACTTCCTAACATTATTTAGTGTAATTGGTTGACTTAATTTAATTTGTTTTTATACCATTTGTGCCCTTTTACATACCTTCCATTTTTTAAATTATTTTCATACTTCCCAACATGAATTAGTATGATTTTAATTGTTTTAATTTGGTTAAAAATCTTTCACTTTAGTTTAATAACAAATTCCTTTTTATCATCTTGTTTTTCCATCCCTTGGTTCTTTATACTTATTCATTGTTTTGTTATTACACATTTCCCAACTTGAAATATTATGTAGTACATTTTTTATTGATTATATTTTACCAAGAATTTTTTTGCCTATTTATTTTTAACCATGCATGTGTTCTACATACTTCTAGAAAAGAAACCACATCTCATATATTTGTTATATCATATACAACAAAATAGCTAAATACATGTGCTAGAAATAAATATATCCAAAGCATCCACAACCACAACCATAATGATGACAACATACACAATCAACATCAATATGCCAAAATGATACATCATATATATATATATATATATATATATATATATATATATATATATATATATATATATATATATATATATATATATATCATGAGTTTTTATACAACAATATAACCATATACAATGCTCTAGTCCTATGGCTAGGCTCCATCCTGTCTATCTCATGGCCTAGCCATGTTATCTATTGAGGTATCAGTCTGAATCCTCTAAATAGTATGTTGTAAAGAGGTCATCTAATATCTCAATATTTCTACCTATCCCTATAAGTGTGCTACCTATGCCTTCACCTATATCATATGGGTCTAGGTCATTATATGTGCATGTGTCATCTATGTAATTGTAGCTAGATGTGCATCTCTCTCCTCTATCATGGCTTGCCATGCCTGTATTCACTTGCACCCATCTCTACTACTGGTAACATCCTCTCTCTATTCTTGTATCTACCTCACTACCTATCCAACTAATCTAAACTAGCTCACATGAGCTAGGGTAGATGGTACATTGGGGTCCTGTAATATAGTAGGTTCATACAATTATAGAGTCTCATCCATAATGTCATGGAGTGATCCCCTCACAAGGGACCCCCATATCTCCTCCTTATCCTTAGCTATGCCTACAAAATCACACCTAGATAAATATTAGATCATTGTTATATCTCACAATATCTACCTACATCTAGTCTTTATTTCAAAATAAAAAAATTAAGCAATAATTTAATCATCTTTATTACCTATCTATGTTTTAGTCACTATGGTTTTGATATCCACATGACCACTTAGCATAGTCTCTCCATCTATGAAACCTCATAATACCTCCTTTGTAGGTCACCCCCTTATCTCAAATCTAGTTGTCATGGCTCACATTCACCTTAGCTTACTCTTGAGTGGCCTCTTTATCATCCATCTCTCTTTTGTCTCACCTTTTGGGTCATCAGGGATGGTGATATTCTTAACTCTCTCATGTGCCTCCTACCTCCATCAATGTCATGTCCTCGATGGTCACTACTCATCTCACTATGGAGCTGGTGGTGGTGTATATGGTGCCACTTCCTCTATATCCCTCTCCTCGTCCTTTGTTCATTATCATGCTTACCCAATCCATGGTCTCTCATGATGTGGTTTGAGTATTAACCTCATCACTAGTGGCCCTCATCCCCTCCTCCCCCATGTCTCTCTCATGTGTCGAGCCCACTACTCAGGCATCAATATCGATGCTATTGTATGAGGTAAGCCCATCTATCCTAGTACCCATGCCACCAAATATGGCTCTCACCACTAAGTATAATGTCTAATCACCTCTATCCTCATTGTATTTAGTGTAATTGTGTACCAACCTTGGCTATGTAGTCACTATGTGCCCATATGGATTCCACACTATGTCTGCACATCTCACCATCTATAAAATTGGCATGTGGGGCATGGCCCATGCTACCTAGTCTTCTCTCCATATTTGCACTCAAGGTAACCTATCATCAATCACATAGGGAAACCTAGATAGTTGATACATGTGAAACCTCTCTTATATCTAAGCCATCAATAATATGATCGATCCTATCAACTTCTACCCTCTAACCATCACCTCATACAAATCATGTATGAGCTAGACCCAGATGACAGAGTTGAGATCATATAGTATGCCTTCCTCTAGGATCATCTTAATCAAGGCTACCATGAATAGTGGTACTTATTGTCACTTGGATTTACACCCTTTAAGGAGATGAAAATCTCTCCTCATCCAAATGGCACAATTGAATCACCTCTAGGCTTATGGGAAGCCTAAGGAATGAGTTGAATCTCTAGATAGGGATAGCTCCCTTGATGTACCACTTTGGATTATAACTACTACTAAACTTTGGAGGGTGAAAAGGGAGAGAGATAAATGAAATAAAACTAACCTAAGGGAGTTGATACACCAAATAACATGATGGTATACAACCATATGTATATTAAACTTGAAATTAAAGGACAAACTGAACTTACACTTCTCCAATCTTCATCTTCTCACATCAATGTTACGTTGTGAGGTTATGGATGAATATATAAAGTTAGGAGGACTAGAAAAGAGGCATATGAGGGAAATAATTAAAATAATAACTCACTCAATCCTTGAAATCTCCTAAAACACTTCACATTCCCTACAATAAAAAACTTTCCAACTGTGAATAGGATGAAAGAATGACAAAACATGCTAAGTAATCCATAGTCTTCACTTATGCAAAATCAAGAATTACAAATGACACTAATAACAGTCATATAATAGGTAAAAATAAGTTTTATTATTGATAAAAAGGTATAAATTTGAGCAAGGCTTCACCATACTCAGGTGGAGCATCCAATACAATGCCAAAATGGCTAGTTCTTAAAGAACTTGTGAGAAAGAGAAGAACATAGAATTCCCAAGGTCACAAGGAAAATTATCAAGATGAGAGAAGTAGTTACTTATACATGTGAGAATTATTTGGGAAAAACCATGTAAGGTCTGAAATCCCAAGTGTTAATTCAAGTCATAAACTTCATGAAAAGTGGCATAAAACTCCTCATTTTGCACAGAAAAATTACCTTCATGATTGCCTCTATTTGAATGTCCCATAACTAATTAAGACCAGGTATGATGATTGTAATGTATTTTAGGGACATAATACATTCCTCTCCATTAATTTTTTTCATTCTTGGTCTTTTATAATCAACTAGAAAGAAGCAATCATCATCAGTTATATAGAAAACACTCCTTTCATGCACCCTACAAACTTGGCTTCCAAAAAGATATCAGTTACTCTTGAAAATAAATAAAATGTATTTAATTACATGTTTAAAGTCCCTAAATTTCCTTATAATCATTAGGTATACCTTAAATTTATCTCACTTTAAGTTTTCCATCTTCTTCACTAGCTTGTCTAATAGGCCAGTTTTGACTAGCTAAGTTGGAACACCTAGTTTGGACACTTAAGAGTTGTTTAAATGAATTGTAGTGATATGGGGAGTTATTTCAGGTCTTAATATTCCTTCCAAACTTTATTTCATGTCTTGATTCTTCTTGTAACATATATAATACAAAAAATAGTGATAAAAATATTATTTTTGCCCCCATCAGTATAAGTTCATATAGCTTGTTGGGATGTGAAGGAGATTTAGTGAGTCCTATTAAAAATTAAATATATATTATTTTCAAACTATTCCATTTTATTATCTTTCTAATCTCACTTTCTCCATTGGGTATTAACTGAGGGTTTAGTAGGGTTTTAGACCTATTTTTGGTCTTAAACATTGTTCATAGAGTTTTCATGTCTAAATTTCAATCCAATGACACAAAAAATTTGTCTAGTGCCCTATATATCTTTTCCAAAATTATTTATTTACCATGAAAAGAATTAGAATATCTGTGAGTATTCAAAGTTGCTCACTCGAACCCCTTTCTTCCATTTGCATAAGCCAAATGTTGGTCCCAAACCAAAATTGGGTTTATTTACAATGTAATTAATCTCCAAAGGATTAAACACATCTTTATACATACCATAAGTATTTTTTAATCCATTTGAGCTATCATCTAAGGCTGGAGTTGAGAATGACCCTTTCTTTGGCTTTAAGGTCTCATTATTCCTAAAAGCCTATCTATACCTTAAGACCCAAAAATAGTCTTTTGATGACTTTCCCTATGTCCCAATAGATTAAAAAAAAATTAAATGACCTCATAAAGATTATCTAATTCATTATAAAACTCTATTATATTTTTAATTGAAACTGACCCTCTGTTTGGCCTTTAGGCATAACCATGCCTCATGAGTCTGTTTATAACTTCCTTAGTATAGGGTGCCCAGTTGAGTTTCATTCCTTCCTAATTAGTATTTATGATTTTTATGTGTGTTAAAACTTTATACACCTTCCTATATTACTCCTTTAACTTCTATTTTACCTTTATATCACCATTTTCCAAATCTTATCAGTTTTGACCCTAGGGAAGTACCCCCTATCTAAGATAAAATAGGGGTACTTCCCCTATTATCTCAAACAATTTTGATGTATCATGGGATTACTCAAGTTTTTATGACTCTTTTCATAAATTTTGAGCATTTGGTCATCCCATATGACCTTCCAAATTCATGAAAGTATGAGACAAACTTGTAGAAAGGGAACTTTTTGTAGGGGTTTGCATTTTGGACTGAGTGTAGATTATTAGGGGTCCTTAATTTACTTTTATCTCCATTATGATGTATCCCTTATATCATCATGATAAATATTAAAGTATTATATTTATTCTTATCACCTCTACTCCCTATATGCCTTCACATACCTTGACTCAGTCAAGACTAAGTTATCATGCTTGCTGACTGAGACAAACATGCATGTAGGTTACTTTACATCATGAGAATTTATGTTAGATGTGTGAAGGCTTTAAATTAATTATCCTTGGTTTTAAAATGCTTGATTGAACTCGCTTGATTTTTTATAACCTTAAACACCATCTTTTCATCATCTTTAGGTGACTATCTAGATTGAGACACCCCTATTTGACCCCTGTTGTAGGTTATTTTTGTTCTTAGGGATTGAGTTAGGGTGTGAAAAAGTTTATCATAGACCCCCTTGAAGTCACATAATGTTCTAATACCCTACAACTAACTTGATTTTCATGAAAATAGATTTAAACCCCTATGTCAACTCACTACCTGTATACCCTACTTGTTGTAGGTGCTCACAGGCCTATGTACAGATAGGGTATGTGTTTAGGAGATAAACATGATGAGTTACCATCCTTCCAATGGTATCTTGAGTCCTTGATGATCCTTGAAACAAATTGAACCATCTCAATAGATTAACAAGGTCAAAAACTATAACTTTTGGATGGAGATAGTCTCTTTTGAAACCATGCCTATAGATAACACTGACTATTTTTAGTGTCTTTTAGGCAACTTTAGGGTCTCCCAAAACCATCCTTCATTTGACATCTACCCTTCCAACATTGTAAGGTGATTCTCATACTAGTGGTTACAAAACCAAGTAATTATAATGCCCTAAAATTATATATAGCTATGTCAAATATCATTCTCAAAACCCTCCAGGATCTTTATTTTCCCTTTTTATGGATTATAAACCTAAAACAATTAACTCATGCTAGAAAGTGTTTTATGCTTTCACCTTGTCAATTAACACTCTTAAATTAGTCTATCATGCTTCACAACCACATTATAGGGTTTTAAAGGAATTTATCATGCTTCATAACCACATTATAGGGTTTAAAATGAATTTATCATGCTTCAAATTTCCAACACAAATACCTCTATTCTCTATTCAGACCACCTGTAGGTGGACATTATCATATGCAGGCAGTAGGGAAGAATTAAAGTAATATGTGTGTTGTATGAGTCCTAAACTTGGAATGGTACTTATTTAAAATGTTTAAATTAATCTCCTATAACCTATAAGGAAATTAATAAATTATTAAAACATCCCATTTAATGTGAATTTATCTTCTAAGCACCTGAAACAAGGCAAGTAACATGTTGAATGATTGTTCTAGCATGGTGGAGACATGGTTTTCTTATCAAAATATGGGGTTGTGAAACCAAAAACTATAATTATGTGACCATAATGGAATATAAACATATAATACACTATTTACAATTTAAATTAATCCTATGTAGAGAATACAACTTTCTAAAAGTCATGAAAATGGCTGAAACTGCATATAGTAACCTCATCTTGCAAAGTGAGTTACTTGGACTATAAAATCAACTATAAATATGAAATAAATCATGTAAAACATTATAAAAAAATATTAAACATCCTCTATAATAATTATCTATAGATACATTCTATTGACTTCTCCAAACCAAGGCAAATCTTGAAGGATGCACAGATTGATAGGCAGATTTACATAGTCAACTTCAAATGGATGATTCATAAATAAAAATTGATAATTATAAAAAATATTTATATGAAAATTTAGTATTATTATTTTACAACAACCTCCCAAAATAATTATACCTAAAACTCTTTCTACTATCCATACCAAGTACAAACATGTAAGTCACTTTTGTATGCCAAGAAAGACAAAAATGGAGTAGAACATTTTTGGCTTAGAAATGGAACTTTAAGATCATTAAAATCATTTATTTTAGATAATTAATATTAAATTACATCCCCTTACCCTATCCCATGTGTCACACTTCCCAAAGAAACTGTACAATTGCCATTTTCTCTCTTTTGCTAAAAAAAACTACCCTTTCTTCTACATAACCTACCATATTTCATGTTTTTCAATTAATTAAGACTTATAAAGACACATGGGACATGAAATAATGTTTTTAAACCTTCACATTACCCAAAAAACCCATACAAAGAATTAAATGCTCAATTTTGACCTCAAAATGACCCAAAAATGATAAATGGACATAAAAACTAATTGACCAAAGCCAATATAACATTAATTGACATAAATTTAACTATAATAAACCCCATGACAGTCATATTAAACCCAATATAGACCTATAAAATCAATATTTTACCTATAGGTACCCCAACTTGACTAAAAAGTCAAATTTCATCAATAAATTGGTGACTCATAGGGGTAGTATGTATGTTATACTAACTAGACCAATATAATTATCAGTCCATAGGCTTAGGATTAATCTGAATCTGAGACAAATACGAAGACTTTAACCATTGACTACCAACTTTTATCAAGACAATACCAACTAATTGACTACCTAAACCACACAAAGCAAAGGACACACATAACAAGGAAAGCAAACACACACACATGTGCTCAAAGAACTTAGGGGAATCTGGAAAAAAAATATTATGTACAAATAATATCCAAACATACCTCCCTTTATAGGATCAAAGGGAAAGTTTCTTGAATCTCCTTTTGCATGAGATGGATGAGGGTGCCAAGCATGTTGCTCTTTACATTGAAAACTTGATGGACCAGACCTATTCCTTGGCATTTTATTTGACTTGTCTTCAAGTATATCAACTTAAAATAGGTATCCAATGTATACATATTCCTCTTTACCTTGTTTACATACTTCATGTTGATGCCCACTCTCTTTCTCATGATCAACTTTCATCTTCTTTATAGGCATAGTCTCAAAAAGAATGATCTCTTTCTCTTTGAAATATTGAAGCCAATAGAGGTTTGTCTTGACCTCCATGGGCTGATGTTTACTTTTCTATTTCCCACTTATGACATGTTGTATAATTTCATATTTCTCATCTATGACATTTTGGATAATGTCATCTTCCTTAGCATCATTTGTAACCAGCCCTAAAGGAGTTATAGGTCCCTTGAGATATTTAAACTCTTTGCAAATGTCTCTAAACCTCTGCCATAAATTATCATCTTCACTTTGATCAGCATCATGAAGGGTAAAAATAAGAGAATTTTCCTCACCTTCTTCCTTAGTTTCTGATGGGACGTCTTCCAAGATTTCCTCTTCAACACAAGGAATGTATTCTTCGTCATCAACCAAACAATGAGATTCAACACAAGAACTCACCTCTTCTTCAGATCTTAGGACCTCTTTAGGGATTTCAAATTTCACCTCAACTATAACAATTTTATCTTGTTTCTTAAGGGATGAAACATCTTCCAACTCCTTCTTAGTGATGCCAAGACTAGGCATTTTGAAATCCGGTGACCTAGCCCAATAAGGCTGCCTAGGAGTTGCATTTTCTTCAAGTAAGAGTTCTAAAATTTCCTCAAATACTTGATATTTTTTAGTTTCCCACACCATATGTCCATCAAGGTAAAGGGTGATGGAATGAGGACAAAAAGAACTAGTTGGTGGAGGTGGAACATAGGGCTCAAAATCAGATTGAGAATGCAAAGTTGGGAAATCTTTTAAGATCTCTTGAGGAAGGGAAGATAGACTTTGAGCTAAAACAACTTGATTTTATTCCTTCCACTTTAAATACACTTAATTAATATCTAATTCAATTTGGTAACTCTCTTGAAGGAGGTTATATGGGGTGTGTTTAGACATAGGATCTTATTTTGGGTCTAAACCTTCCATCTCACCTTGACTTAGCAATGTCATCTTTGACTCTAACTCCTCAATTTACTTGGATAGGTTCCCTTGGAAAAGTGTTTTTTGAATAACATAGGAATCATCATGAGTATGATGGATACATTAGGGTTAACATGGAACATAAGAATATTCTTGAGGAAGGGTGGGAGAGACTTGCAAAGGATCAACTCCATTCTCTACTTCACACTCTTTGACAATGCTTCTTTCTTTGCCCATGACTCCACTATCTTACTCCAGCTTATGATGTTAGGATTAGAAGCTTTTTCTTGAGTAATGGTAGGAGGAGTTTGTATAGGATCAATATTCTTCTCAGCTTCACACTCTTTGTTAAGATTTTTCTCCTCTTTCTTTCCCCATGACTCCACTATCTTATTCCAACTTAGGACATTACGATTATGAGTCTCTTTTTGAGGTGGTGGGACTACATTGTGAGAGGTCAATGAGGGATTTAACTCCACTTCCTTTTTTTCCAACATGGACTGATACATATTCATATTTTCCAATTCAATCTTCCTATCAAGATTAGCTTCAAACACAAGGTTTCTCTTTTCAATTTTCTCTTCTAACTGATTGTGAAAAGGATGACTTTGATAGGCTTGATTTGGCTCATGATTAGGGATCATGGATGGCTGGTAGGAAACTTGTGGAAGTTTATATGAATTTTGATAGGTATGGTGAGGTTTCATTTCATGAACTCCTAGCCTATCCTCTAAAGAAGAAACTAGACCACTCACATCAAGCATCTCACTTGTGAGCCTTTGCCAATTGGCTCTCTCAATAGGTACCCACTCTCTTTTGATAAAATTTAATGTTTATCTTAACTTATTAATGGCATTATTAGTAACCTCTATACCTCATCCCATTTTAGTATCAATATCCAACATATATCTCTCATTTCCCAAGAGTGTCTTCTTTAAGGTAGAAATGGGTTGGCTTGAGGAGTGGCTAGATTGACTAGGAGGAGCAAAACATTGAGGAGGCTGGTTATAGGACTGATATAATTCATGAATGGGATAACAAGGATCATATTTGAGATGATTAAATTCATATTTAGTCTGGTAAGGATCATGACAAGATTGACCAAGGACTTATTCATATTGATTGGGAATGGCACAAGCTTGAAATGTCTCACCAACTTGTGTAAACAAGAACTCAAAACCAAATTCAGCCATGAAACTTTATTGAAAGCAATAACATAAATAAAACATGTTACCATAAATATTCAAAGGATAAATTGGACTTCTTAACTATTTTATATGTCTTTGGAGTCACCATTGATGCTTAAATAGATGCCTCCAAAGGTTGATTGTTGAGAGACAACACCAAAAATCTCTCAATCTATTGGAATAAGAGTCCCACCATGCATGCCAAAAAATATTGTCACTTGTATTTTCACCATTTTAGGAGATTAAAATCTCTCCTCATCCAAATATCACAATGGAATCACCTCTACACTTGTGATAAGCCTAAGGAATGAGGTGAATCTCTAGATAGGGCTAGCTCTCTTGATGTACCACTTTGGATTGCAACTACTACTAAACTTTGGGGGATGAAAAGGGAGAGAGATAAATGAAATAAAAATATCCTAATTGATTTTATACACCAAATAACATGATGGCATCTAACCATATTCATATTACACTTGAAATCAAAGGACAAACTGAACCTACACTTCTCCAATATTCATCTTCTCACATCAATTGTTACATTGTGAAGTTATGGATGAATGTACAAAGTTAGGAGGACTATAAAATATTGCTATGAGGTAAATAATTAAAATAATAACTCAATCAATCCTTTACATCACCTAAAACACTTCACACACCCTATAAGAAAAAGCTTTCCAACTGTGAATAGGATGAAAGAATGACAAAACATGCTAAGGAATCCATAGTCTTCACTTATGAAAAATCAAGAATTACAAATGAACACACTAATAATATTCATGTAATAGGTAAAAATAAGTTTTATTATTGGTCAAAATGTATACATTTCAGTAGGGCTTCATGATACTCAGGTGGAGCATCTAATACAATGCCAAAATGGCTAGTTCTTATAGAACTTGTGAGAGGGAGAAGAAGAGAGAAGTCCCAAGGTCACAAAGACACTTTTAAAGATAATAAAATTATTTAATTTTTCATTAAATAATTATGTGTTATGAAACATGGAATTTCTGAATCCCAAGTGTCAATTCAAGGCATAAACTTCAAAAAAAGTGGCATAAAACTCCTCATTTTGTATAAAAAAACTACCTTCATGATTGCCTCTATTTAAATGTCCCATAATTGATTAGTACCAAGTATTATGATTAAAATTAAGGTTAGGGACATCATAAATTCATCTCCATGAATTATTTTCATTCCTATTCTTCTAGAATCAATTGGAAAGAAGCAATCATCATCAATTATCCAAAAAACACTCCTTTCATGCACCCTGCATACTTGTCTTCCAAAAATATATTATTTACTCATTAAAATAAATATAATTTAGTTAATTACATGTTTCAAGGGCTTAAATTTCCTTATAATCATTAGGGATACCTTAAATTTAGCTCAATTGAAGTTTTCCATCTTCTTCACTAGCTTGTCTAATAGGCCAATTTTGAATCGCTGAGTTAGAACACCTAGTTTGGACACTTAAGAGTTGTTTCAAGTAATTATATTTATATTGGTAGTTATTTAAGGTCTTAATACTCCTCCCAACTTTATTTCATGTCTTGAATCCTCCTGTAACCTACATAATACAAAAAATAATAAGAAAAACCCTATTTTTGCCCCCATCCATACAAGTCCATATAGCTACTTGGCATGTGAAGGATCTTGAGTGAGTCCTCTTAAAATATACTAGTTATTCTAGAAAAACTATTCCATTTGATTATATTTCCAATATCACTTTCTCCATTGGGTCCTGGCTAAGAATTTAGTAGGGTTTTAGACCAATTCTTGGTCTTAAGCATTGTTCATAGAGTTTTCATGTCCAAATTTAATCTAATGCCACAAAAAAATTATATAGTACCCTATATAGCTTCTCAAAACTTATTGAGTTACCATGAAAATAATTATAAGATATATGAGCATTCAAAGTTGCTCACTCGAACCCTTTTCTTCCATTTACACAAACTAAATGTTGGTCCCAATCCAAAATTGGGTTTCCTTGTAACATCATTCCTATCCGAAGGCTTAAAAGATTATTTCTACATCCCATAAGAATTTTTCAATCCATTTGATCTATCATCTAATATTGGAGTTGAGAATGACCCTTTCTTTCGCTTTAAGGTCTCACTATTCCTATAAGGTTGTGTATACCTTAAGACCCCAAAATAGTCCTTTGGTAACTTTTATTGTGTCCCAATATCTCAAAAAAAAATTCAATGACCTCCTAAAAATTATATAATTCCTTATAAATCTCTCTTATATATGGAATTGAAACTAACCCTCTACTTGGCCTTCGGCATAACCATGCCTCATGAGTTTGTCTACAACTTCCTTAATACAGGGTGCCCTATTGAGTTTCATTCCTTTCGAATTGGTATTTATGATTATTATATGTGTTTTAAAACTTTATACACCTTCATATATGTATCCTTTAACTTTGGTTTCACCTTTCTATCTCCATTTTCCAAATCCTATCAGTTTTGACTCTAGAGAAGTACCCCCTATCTGAGATAAAATAGGGGGTACTTCCCCTATTCTCTCAAAAAAATTAGATGTATCATTGGATTAATAAAGTTTTGAAGAATCTTTTCACAAATTTTTAGCTCCTTGTCATCTCATATGACCTTTCAAATGCATGAAAGTATGAGATAGACTTGTAGAAAGGGCATTATCTATAGGGGTTTGCATTTTGGACTGAGTGTAGCTTATTAGGGGTCCTTAATTTTCTTGTATATCCATTATTATGGATCCCTTAGATCATCATGATCAATATTAAATTATTATATTTATTATCACCTCTACTCCTTATATACCTTCACATGCCTTGACACAATCAAAATTGAGTTACCCTACCTATTAACTGAGACAAACATGCTTATAGGTTACTTTGCATCATGAGACTTTATGTTAGATGTGTGAAGGATTTACATGAACTCTCCTTGGTTTTAAAATTATTTGTTTAACTATATTTATTTTTTGAGAATCTTAAACACCATCTGTTCATCAACTTTGGGTGATTGTCTACACTGAGACACCCCTATTTGACCCATGATATAGGTTACTTTTGTTCTTATGTCTTGAGTTAGGGTGTGAAAAATCTTATAATAGACCCCTTTTAAGTCACAAAATTTTATAATACCCTGAAACTAACTTGATTTTCTTGAAAATAGATCTAAACCCCTATTTCAACTCACTGCCTATATACCTTGCTTGTTGTAGGTACTCATAGGCCTATGTACAGACAGGGTATGTGTTTAGGAGATAGACATGATGAGTCACCTTCCTTCCAATGGTATCTTGAGTACTTGATTATCATTTAAACAAATTAAACTATCTTAATATATTATTAAGGTCAAAAACTACAACTTTTGGATGGAGATAGTCTCTTTTGAAACCATGCCTATAAATAACACTGACTATTTTAGTTGTCTTTTAGGCAACTTTAGGGTCTCCCAAAACCATCCTTCATTTGACATCTACCCTTAAAATTTTTTAATGTGATTCAAAATACTGGTGGTTAAAAAACCAATCCATTATAATTCCGTAAAATTCCATATAGCTATGTCAAATATCATTCTCAAAACCCTTTAGGATCTCTATTTTCTATTTTTAGGGATTGGAAACCTGAAACAGTCAACTCATGTTAGAAAGTGTTATATGATTTCACCTTGTAAATTAACAATCTTAAATTAGTCTATAATTATTCAAAACCACATTATATGGTTTAAAATTAATTTATTATGCTTCAACTTTCCAACACAAATACCTCTATCATCTATTTAGACCACCTGTAGGTGGACATTATCATATGCAGGTAGTAGGGAAGAATTGAAGCAATATGTGTGTTGTATGAGTCTTAAAATTAGAATGGTACTTCTTTAAAATGTTTAAATTAATATCCTATATCATATAAAGGCACGAAAATTTATTAAAACCTCACATTCAATGTGAAGTTATCTTCCAAGCACCTGGAACAAGGCAGGCAACATGTTGAATGACTATTCTAACATGGTGGAGACAGTTTTATTATCAAACTATGGGGTTATGAAACCAAAAAATATAATTAGGTGAAAATAATGTAATTTAAACATATAATACACCATTTCCCATTAAAATGAATCATATGCAGAGAATACAACTTTTTTAAAGTAGTGAAAATGGCTAAAACTACACATAGTGACCTCATCTTGCAGAGTGAGTTACCTGGACTATAAAATCAACTCCAATTTTGAAAAAAATCATGGATAAAATGATAAAAATTATTAAAACTTATCTTGAATCAATTTTTTTAGTTATATTATATGGACTTCTCGAAACCAAGGTAAAACTTGAATGATGCATAGATTGATAGGTATATTTGCATAGTCAACTTCAAATGGATGATTCATAAATCACAATTGATAATTATCATAATATTTATATCAAAATAGAGTATTTTTAGTATATAAAAAAATCCCAATATCATTCTACTTGAAACTCTTTCTACTAGCCATACCAAGTATAAACCTGCAAATCACTTTTGTATGCCAAGAAAGACAAAAATGGAGTAGAATGGTTTTGGCTTAGAAATGGCACTTTCAGATCATTAAAAATGTGGATTTGAGCTGGGGAATATGAAATTACATATACTTACCCTATCCCATGTGGCATACTTCCCAAGGAAGTCATACAAAGTGCCATTTTCTCTCTTTTGCTCAAGAAAACTACCCTTTCTTCTTCATAATCTACCATATTTCATTTTGTCAGTTACTTAAGAATTATAAGGACACATGGGACATGAAATCACATTTTTGCACCTTTTAATTTCCCAATAAACCTTTACAAAGTATTAAATGCTTAATTTTGACCTCAAAATGACCCAAAAATGATAAATGGACATAAAAACTAATTGACCAAAGCCAATATAGCATTAATTGACATCAATATAACTATAATAAACCCTATGACACTCATATTAAAAACCCTATAGACCTATAAAATAATTTTTTTACCTATAGGTGCCCTAATTTAACTAAAAAGTCAATTTCAGCCAATAGTACCTTGTCATCTAACTTGTGACATAACACTTACTATGTCACAAGCCCTATCATAGCTTCCTATATATCTAAAATTTGTAATGCATATATGTCAAACATACTAACTCTCCTACCCATTAATATCATATCTAAACCTATAGCCCACATGGCTAAGGCTCTCCTCTCCTACAAGTTATTTGTTATGCATGTAGTCATTAGTGCTCCTACTATTAGTAGCCCTAAGATGGTATACACATCCTCTAGAGGGATAACTACCTCTACCACATACCCATCCACCTCCCATCTAAAGGTTTTAGTCAATCATTCCCAACATCCAAAGAACATGACTAATAGATTTACACTCAAGGGAATCTTTCACATGTTAGTTATCCCTCTTAGGCCTACAACCACTAGCCTAGCCCCATCTCCTATGGTCAAATGCTCTAGTATATCTAATAGCCAAGACATGTCAACTAATCTCTAGAACCTAGGTCATCCCTGTAACCAAAAAACAATATAAGATGTATTAGATCCTCTATGTCATGTATAGTAAAAATACATTCTTTTTACAATTTTAATCAACTAAATCAACCCCTTTGGTTGATTGGGTTGACCCAATTGTTTTTTACTACCAACCCCTTGCATTTTCCTAGAAAAGTGCCTTTTGGTAGTTTTCTTCCTAATCCCTTCAAACCCATTTGTCCTAATTGGTTTTTCTTACCTATAAAATCTAATTTTACTTCATTTTGACATCTTGAAATGCTAAAAATTGTTTTTTATAAAAATACACTTAATTCAACAAAATACTCAAAAACTGGCTTAAATTTATAGTTGTATACCTGTAGTGCACCTGTTATCACTCTTGAAGCCCCTTCTCATCTAGCCTATCATCTCCTTTCCATCCTAGGTCATTTGGTCTTCATATCTCTTTTTCTTTCCTTCACAAGTCAAAATAACCAAATGACTTCTCTTTCACCCTATTTAAAAACACTTTTCAAAATTCAAATTCTTCAATTATTTTCTTACAGATTCTTTCTTTTGCCATAATCTTTGTTTCTATTCATCCATTTTTCAAACCATAAAATGTGTTGGATTCATGATGACATAGAGAATATTTTCCACTATTATATGCCTATATTCTAAAAATTTTGATTTTTGGCTATTTTTTGCACTAACTTCTACAGGTTCACCTAGTGTTCTTCACATTGAACACCTTCACATCTCTTGCAGTCTACTTATTTATATATAGCAATAAGGTAAGTAAAGGTATATGTTTTTCAATTATGTCATGTCCTTTATCTTATTTTATACTTACTACACTTTACTTAGCATCAATGTTTTATGTTATCATATTTTATTTCCTGAAGAACCATCTCGTGTTGCACTCATGTGACACATGATAAACTTTGAGAGGGGCATGCATATACACATAATATTTTCAAACTTTTATCGATTACTAACACTTTATATCTTGTAAGAACCCATTGAGTTTCAATCTCTCTGAGTGCATGCCTTAAGGGGTACACTAGGAAAGGGGTGGGCAGACCATTGGTGCTTCATAAGATTGTTGTCCCTTTTGTCATTTTCCATATACACACTTGTCTCCTAAAAACCATTTACCCTAAGATTATTCCTCTCAATCTTACCCATTCTAGTTATTTTCCATTATTTATCCCCCTTACTCTTGCCTTGACCCCCTTTCACCAATTGATTGTACTAGGTTGACTGGGTCAACCCTATATAGTTTTGAGCCTTTGATTACTATACAAGTTTGATTAGGTTGACCCTATACTTTTTAGGGCTATTTTTCATTAGGAACTTTGTTATCCCTTTGACTGACCTAGATTAGGACCTAGTGATTTATCTCCTAAAAACATACAGGTTCAACTAGGTCGACCCTATATAACTGACATATTCATAAGGATTTAGGCCAAGATCCACATATATACACAAGTTCATTTCCAACCATTTGTAAGAAGATAATTGAAGAAGAATAAGTGTGAATAAACATCTTCTTATTGACCATTATAATTGAGGAATAAATCTTAGGGTTCCATACTTTCTTTGTAGATATAGATCTTGACTTGTGGTGGCCTAGAGCTGATTTGTCTTTGTTATCCTTACATACCATAACAATGTCTTGTGAATCACCTTGGCCAAGGGAGAGATTGAGGCTTGATAGGTTCATCTTCAATGTAAGTATTCCTAACTTTATTTCTCCTTTGTAAGAGTATATAGATAATGAATTTGTGCTTCTCTCCATGTATTAGGATTCTATATACATTGATGTGAGTATATGTCTTTTATGCATGTTTAGTTTAGTTTGTTTTATTTCTAACCCCCACTTTGTGCCACAAGATTTGGTGTGTAGTAGATTAGATTTACTTTCTTATTTATTAAATATAGAGTGAACATTAAACCTAGGACTCTTTTTGGGTTGTTTCATGATTATGTTAGACTGTAGGCTTTGAAACCCTTCCTAGCATGGTTTATTATGACAAGCGATCCCCTAAATTAGGTCTAGGGGATCCCCATATTGGTCATGCTCTTGTTTAAAAAATGTATTCCCAATCAAAAGTTTAGGTATGTTCTATATTCTCCAAACTATAATTGATTTATAAAAATGATGCATTTTTGATTGCCAACACATGATGTATAGGAAATTCCTTGTTAGTTGGCCTCACCTTTTTTATTTGTTAGATGTGTAGTTTGCCTAGAAGATCCCTTATGTTCACCAAGAACATAAATATTTATGACAACTTGCATTCCCTCATCTAATTTTGGCTTTATGGAAAGAATGTAACAATATAATCTTTAGAGATAAGAGAAATTCATGTCTCAGAGTTACCAATTTTATATTTTCACTTATTTCTAAAAATTTCAAATACATTGGTTGGGGGAAGAAGCAACCTTTCTCCCCATCTGATGAAGTTATTGCTAAGGAATGGTGTATCTCCATAGATGACAGACCTATGGTGGATCCCAAGTTTATCCTAAAGAAAAATGTGATATGGCTAGTTCCCCCTCTTGGTTGGATCAATATTAACTTTGATGGGGCATCGAAAGGCAATCCTAGTATTTCTGGGGGTGGAGGGGTGTTTCTAGACAATCATGGGTTTTTATAGCTGCATATGAAGGATGTATGGGTGTTCAATCGAATCATGTTGTAGAAGCCTTAGCAGCTTTATGGGGTGTCAAAAAATCTCTTGATTTGGGATTTTAATATATTATGGTTGAGGGGGATTCCCTCAACATAATAAATTGCATCAAAAGGAACAATGTTGTTAGCTGGTCCATTGCTCACATTATTGATGAATTCATCACTTGGTAGAGAGTTTCAAAAGTATTAATTTTTAGCACACCTATCAAGAAGGCAATATACTTGTGGATTCTTTTTCCAATAGAGGAGTTTATGCTAGATAGATCAAAGTATGGAATGCTATGTAAATCCTACATAATAATATTTATGACATTTTATGTAAGGATATATCTAATCATAATCATGTAGAGAAAGCTTAAGATCATTAGGCAGAGAATGGTGCACATACTTTATAATGATTGTGTTTTGAAGGAAGGAATGAGGTGCATTTTAGGTATTAATAATTATAATTATAGCACTACCAAGTCTATCTTGGATAACTTGAGACACATTGGGATTTATTTGTAAGTAATTCTAAGGTAGGGGAAAAGATATATTTTTATTTTGAAGGTCTTTGTGGGTATACAGTCTACTATGGGTGGGGATTTGAATAGGCTAGAACCTTTGTCAGTAAAAAACATTAGGAAAAAGTCAAAGTTTTGGGAAATCCTCCATACTGGGGGAATTACTAATTTCATTGACTGGATTTGTGGTAATGACAGGCATCTATCTAAGTAATTTGCTAAAAATTAGAGAAATATAGTGGTATTAATCATAAATATTTTGGTGGAAATTAGTGAGGAGTTCATCACTATAGTCACAGGCCTCAAAATTGAAGATCAAAAATTTATCAAGATTATTAAGGATTTTGAGAATAAGAAGGAAAAATTCTTGGTGAGAAATGAGTGTCTCACACCATTTCAAGGGGGTTTCAAAAGAGAAGGCCTTCTTTCTCCATTCAATGAGGCTACAAAACATTTGATAAGATATTGACTCTTGATGGTCACTACAAGGTTATATATTTCTATCATTTTCCATTTTTTAATTACCTTCAACATAATATTCCCATCAATATTTTTTTCTACATCATTCGATGGAACAGTCAATTTTGGAGGTGAAGCAGGGTAAGAAAATTAAGGATCCACTTCATCAAGTGATTATTTTTCTTATTTATAATTGTTTTCAGGCTCTTCATCCAAAACCTTAGGGTATGGTTGATGAGCATAGACCACAATGATATCCTATATCTTGACATCTAATAGCTCAGGCTTGTATGGAGGGTCAAAGTTCTCTAAATCCTCCCATAATTAGGCATTCTTATAGATTTATTTATTACAATACTAAGTCCAAACCTAAATAACAATCTGAGGCTTCTCCTTCTGAAGTGGATGCAAAGAAGCCTTTTTAGTAGGATAATATTTTTATGGTAAACCTTGTTGAGCCCTATGTTAACCAAGAGAATCATAACCCTATTCATGATATGCCTTCTTATGGGAATGAAGAGATTTTGAATAGGGATTATGGTAGTAGAGTTGGGGAGGTTGAGCATAAAGACAAGGGTGGGGAGCATCCCTCTAGTAATCATAACATTCTAGATCCTAAAAACATGGATGAGTATGTCAAGATTTATAGCAAGCTAGAATGTTTGGAAGATGAAGTCAATATTCACAAAGCCTTTCTCAGATGGTTTATGAAGGACCATACCTAACTGAAGCAAGATGTCAATAAGTTAAGTCAAATAGATGGTCTCTTTTATACCAAATAAAAAGAGGTTGAGATTTTCTCCCTTTTTGAATCCCTCAATGATAGAGTTAATAACCTAGAGAGGGAGAACAAAGACCTCAAAGATAAGTTGAACATCCTTGTTAATTTTAGCAAGGTTACTATTAACAATGTTATGCACAGCATAGAAGGCCTATCTATGTGTTTCAACAACAAGGGTGATACTTCTGAAGGAATCAAACTAAATAAGAAACTCAAAGGCATCATCATTTATAATGAGGAGGAGAACATCAATAAGATCATTGATAAGAACCTTAAGACTATGACTGAATATTGAAGCAAGGCTTATGAAAAATGGAAAATATTCAACAGTTGACTCTGGTTTGGGTTGTGTGAGTTCTATTTTTTTGTTGTCTTTGCTATCTTTTTATTGTTTATGTTTTTTTGGGTTCCTTTAGTTATTTTGGAAGCTAGGCTTTCTTACATCTTGTGGTTATCCATAAATATGATACTATTATATGGGTAGGGTCCCTTTAAAACCCACTTTTACCTTTAATAAAAACATTAAAAACCATAGAGTAAAATAATGTAAAATAAAGTAATATTACCTCAAGAATGAATCAAATCATCAAAAAATGAGATGAGAGTTGACAAGCATAGAAAATTGACATACCAAGAAAATTCCACACTAGTATTGAAAGCTTTCAATAAGAATATCCAATTACAATAGAATAAAGAAGCTATGAGAATAATGGTCTTAGGCCAAGAAATCATGAAGGATGTAAGAGTAAGACTATATCAATAAGATTGAGTTAAAAGTAGCAAGTATTAAATAAAGAGAGGAGTGTTCTTTATAAATAGGTAAGAGAGGTTATAAGTGCAAGTTCCAACATGTGTGCCATGTGTCCTTAATCCTATTAAAAGTGGAGAGGATGTGTGTGACATGTGGGGGGAGAGGATTTACATGCAAGTAGCTCCTAAGCCAACAAGTGGATTAAAGAGGTGAGTGCCACCTCAAAAGGCTAGAATAAAGTGTATTTATAAATATAATAAATATACACACACATAAGACTTAGGGTAAGCCTAGAAAACTATATGGAAGACCCAAATTAAGGTTAATTCTCTAACATCTCAAACTCAAATTTGAATTCATCCAATTTGAACAAGTTCTTTGAGCTGAAAATTATGCTAATGTTATAGCTAACATTGGATCCATCCCTCATGTTGTTAAAGATTATCAATTCTTAATTGAAAATATTCTTATTCCAGCATATAACTATACATATTTTGAGACAATATGTGTCATTTTTGGTCCCAATTCCCCTTGGTACATAGACATTTATTCTTATCTCCATAATCAAATTCTTTTCATTGACCTTTCACGTAATCATACAAAATCCTTTATCCAAACCTCCCATTACACCATACTTAGCAACACATTCTATCATAGGGGTTATGATGTAACTCTACTTCATTTTTTAAATTTGGGAGAATCTAACATGGCACTTTGGAAAGTTCACAAAGGTATTTGTAGGGCTTATTTTAGGCTTAATTTGTACCCTTGGAGAGGGTTATTTAGGCTCTCTCCAACTAAGCTATAATATTGGGACAAGCCTAAGTTGTGGGTAACCTATGTTGGGTTGAACCTCTAGAGTAGGTTAGATTCATCTTTGATGCTCACCTAAACTAATGTTAATCCTAATGCTTCATGGGGAAAGGGTTAAAAAGATGGTAAGGACTCCTACAAAACCTAAAAGGGTAATATGCCAAAGTTAAATGGACACTCACATAAGCTTGAACACACAATAGATTAGTAAAATACAAATATGGATTACTCAACCTCACAATCTCACTAGTTGCATAAATATTTCATAGAATAAGTTTCAAGTTTAACAATAATCTAGGCATGTAAGCTAGTTTTAAAACACCTTCAAAGAGGCAAGGAGAAGGACAAAAAACTAGGAAGAATCTTCTTCAAAAATTAAGCATACACAACATACTAAGCACTAGTTAAATACAAGAGTTAGGTAAAGAGTTGATTCTATTACTTCAAAAGCCATTTCTTATAATGTTTTGACAAGGTTTAACCATATCAAATGAGCATAGTTTTGTAACAGTCTCAATCAACTTGAGCCACCACCTTTTGTTCCTTAGTCAATAGAAACCTTGCCACCCTTTTGATTAATCAAGACATTGCTTGAGGCTTGTTGAGTGAGAAGTTTTGAAGATGTATTGAATGATCCTAGCTATATATCCCAATACTAGACCCTTTCTTTTATCCTTCATTCCATCTCTCACTTGAACATAAAATCTCATGCTCATGGATTTGACTGGATCATGGATTTGTGCCTTTTAGGTGGCTACTTGTTAATACTATAGCTATGATGAAGGATGAAGATCCTTTGCATTAATCATATCTCTACTTTATCTTCATGTTTGGATCATAGGTCCATCTATAAGTGGAAAACCAATCTAATGTTATTGGTTTTCCTATAGCTTCCATATTAGTATAGACCTATCAGACTATATAGCACTTCTCTATATTATAATAGGTCTAAATAAACCCATCCTTTCTTTGTAGGAACCAAAAGCTTGTATATGCATACACAGATCTTTCTTAAAAAGGAGAACACTATTTTAGAAACAACCTTAGCTGAGAAAAAATACAAACTAGAGGTCCATATTTAACCTTAATGGTGATCCATATATGTTTTATATATCTTACTACATCATATTGACTTCTTCATGGAATTTGAAATAGCTTCAATGACATCAAGATGACCCTAAAAACCCCTATTATCCATGGTCAAAATTAGCCTCTCAACCTCCATTGATAATCTTGGACTCACCTTTGCTTTAGTTGGTTATCAAAATCTAACTCAACTCATTGACATATTAACTCACTTCATTATATTGATTTTGATTTGTATGAATGCTCAAGAACCATTGATCCTCTACCAATTGAATGCATCCTTGACACTTTACATGCCCATATTCACTCTTGATATTCATTGACCCTTTGACCTCCACTCACTAATAGATCTAAGTGTATAACTGAATGTAGATCGTTAGATCAACTAGGACCCACTATTTGAAAGCTAATGGCTAGTTCATGATATTAAAATTGATGTTCTTGCTCCCATAAAATGGCATTCATTTAACCATCACTAATAGTCATGTGATCATCAAACTTAAGCTCAAATGGATTTCCTTTGCTCTATCTAAAACTTGACATATGCATGAATGTCTTATGCTTTTTGACTAAATTTAAAGGCTTGGATATTGAAGTTCAAGAATCATGGAGGCACCAAACTTGTAATAGATGTTCTTGAGGCTAAAAGGAATAAACTCATTTGATCCACTAGTCTCAAGAGCTTTCTAAGTGAAGATATTAAATACACAAGTTGGCTAGTCCATTTTCTCCTATATGATGTTCTGGTGATGGTCGAGCTCATTTGGATAAGTATGTAAAACTTAGGGAAATTTGACTGAGGAGACAACTTTGATCAAACTTATTTGAAAATGGCTAAGTATGGAAAAATAATAGAATTTGGTTGAGATATTAACTTTGGATCTCCATAAATTTTACCATGCTTCAGTGGATGATATGAAACTTAATGCATATGATCTATGCACCAATGTGAAAAAACCCATCTTATCAATTCTCTCTGACTCATCCATATGTGGTAATGCTGATGTCATCAAAGTGCCTACTCAAAATTTCTTCCACTAGCCCCAAAATACCAATATGAACATAATGAAGAACCAGATGAAAATCATGCACTTCCATACTCATTCCAAAGACTCTCAACATTTTGAAGGGTCTTTGAAACTTTTCCATCTATTCATCCATTAGTAACTTGATCCATATGGGTACAAGCCTAGTATGTGGGCTAAAAATGGCCAACATCTTTCGTGACTCATAGGGAAACATGCCTACTATGCTTTGAGAACCTAGACCATTTAACTTATTTACTCCATTGGGAATGGAGTCTCTTCTTATACAACTGAGATGAACCTCTCTTGAATCAACAAGGATCAAAATAAACAAAATAAAACAAAATGCTTGAGGCATTTTGGAAAATGAAACAACAGAACAAAAAATAAATGTGCACAAGGCACTTAGAGGAAAACATGAAGCTATTCTAACATGTATAGTATGTTACAATAGATGTAATTTTAATCAATAATAGGGATTTAAATAAATAGCATTTATTGGTATGGTTAATACCTCTCTATTTAGTTGGGCAAGCTAAAAATCATTGTGTTTCTTGCATCTATGGACCAAATAAAGACCACTCCATAAGCTGTCAAACTTGTTATGGTTGCCTAGTTGGGCCTTATTTGAGTCCCATTTGAGGACTAGGTCCCCTTCCTTAAAGCTACTTATTGTAGCTCTTTTTTCAAAGGCCTTTTTGACCTGAGCTTGATGTGATTCCAAATTTTTCATAATAAGGTCCTTGGTTTTTTTATCTCCATGAGTTCTATCATCCTCACATTCATGGACTCATCCTCCATCAACTCAAGCTGATGGGATAATTTTAATATAGGAAGATCAAGGGAGATAATAATTTTGAATTCCCTTCCATACATAAGAACATATGGAAAATTACCAATGGTAGATTTAGGAGTCACCCTATCATCCCACAAGGTTGTCTTTAGTTTGGTGTACCACATTCTCTGATTCTCTTCCATGGTCCTCCTGATAATCCTTAGCAAATTCTTATTTGTGGACTTTTCTAGTACATTTCCTTAAGGATAGTAGTTGGAAGAGGTGTTGAGGTAGATACCCAACTTGAGATACCATTAACTTGTCTTCAAACTAAGGAATGCCAATCCATTATCAAAAATTATGGTGGTTGGGACACCAAACCTAGTTACAAGGTTGTCATATAAATCTAGAACTACACCTTCACTAGCCTCCTTCAAAGCAATGGCTTCTACCCACCTAGTGAAGTATTTAGTTGTAGTGAGCACCCATTTATTCCCTATACTTGATGGAGGGTTAATAAATCCTATGAATTCCAACCCCTATTACATGAAAGGTTACTCCACCTAAACAGGATTGAGTGGAAGGGCTTATAGTTTTTGCTTTCCTAAAAAGAGGGCACACTTTTAGCATTTTCTAATCTATGCATGAGAGTCCTTGAAAATATTGGGCCAATAATCACCAAATTTCATTACCTTTGATATAGTGGTTCTAGGTGCAAAAATAACCTCCTAAAGGTCCTTCATAGAACTGCTCCAAGAGTTTGGTCATCATCTATGCACCTAAGGAGTACCCCATCGAGGTCCTTTCTAAAAATAATATCATCAACTAATGCATAAGTTATAGATTGAATCTTGAAAGACCTTTTTTTGGATCTATCCAAACCTTTGGGGCATTCTCCTATTTCCAAGAAGTGATCCATATCTTGAAGCTAGCTCTTTTGAAGTGGGGGTGCATCTACCTGTGAGTTGTCTTGGGTCATGAAAATAGCTCCTTGTCTTCTTAGAGGTCATTTACCATGTGTTCACACAAACCCTTTCCCCTGATAAACTTGGTGACCTTGATCTCTATGTCATAGTCCATGACCTTTGTAATCTAGCTTGCTCTTTTCTCATTCAAATCCTTGTTAAAGAGTAAATCCCTAACTCTAGGATGAGACACCATAAGATGGATCCTACTATTAGAAATCATGATCCTAAACTTATTGAGGATTCTCAAGGTTGAAAGAACTTTCTTCTCAATGAAAGTATACATCACCTCATATCCTTCTAGTCCTTGACTAAAAAAGGTAATTGGTTGTTTCATTGCTTCACCATTCTTCTACATCAACATAGTTGATATGGTGTTAATGTTATCAAAGGTGTACAAGATGAAGTCCTTGGAGAAATTAGGATTCAAGAGTGAGGGTGCATAGGCAATGGCCTACTTAATGGCTTTAAAAGTTGCCTTACCTTCATCAGACCAAGAAAATACTTGTCTCTTCTTTAGCATGGTAGTGATAAGCTTGACTAGGTTTATAAAACTAGGTATGAACCTTCTCATAAAGTTGATCTTTCTAAGGAAGCTTTGGATCCCCTTTTTGTGTTTTGTAAAATATAAAGATAAGATAGCACTTACTATGTTAGGGTAATGGATAATCCCTCTTTTTAAATAATATGACCCATAAATTTTCCTTCATGTATAGATAACACACATTTATAGGATTTAAAGAGATTCCATACTCTTTGCATCTCTAGAATATCAGCCTCAAATGACCCATGTGCTTGTTATCAGTCTTGGAAAAGACTATAATATCATCTAAGTAGACCATCACCATTTGATTTAGCAGTCCTTAGAAGGCTATGTCCATCATTATTTTAAAGTTTTCCCCAGTATTAGACAATCCAAAATGTGTCTTATGATAAGAAAATGTCCCCCACTTGGTGGTGAAGGTAGTCTTTTAATGGTCTTCTTCTCTCACTAGCACTTGGTTATAACCTAAATATCCATCTAAGAGAGAGAAGCATTTTGAACCAATAACTACTTGTATTAATTTCTCCATGGATAGTAGAGGGTAATGATCCTTTAAAGAGACCTTATTAAAATCCTTAAAGTCCACACATAGTTTGATCTCCCAATTCTTATTTATGATAGGTACTAATTTAGCTACCCTTGAGGAGTGTTGAATTGGGAAGATGATCATGGATTCAACAATCTTGGTCAATTCCTTTCTCATGATCTCTTCAACATTGGGATTTATGGGCCCCTATTTCTACCTAAAAGGCTTGACATTAGCCTCTAGCTCTATTGTGTGTTGGGCCAGGTTAAGATCAAAGCCCCTTAGATCACTATATTACCAATCAAAAATGTGTACATATTCCTTACAAATCTCTATGAAATCATACCTTTTAGCTTTAGTGCTTACCTTTCTAATCTTGAGGAGCTTATCTTCAAAGATAAGAACTATCATAGTTCTCTTCATTAGTTAACATCACTACTTTATCCTTCCTCATATGGCCCCCTTCATGAAAGAGGCCTTCTAGGGTGACTAACACTTTAGAAATCATATTGGACCTCAATTGAAAAATCTGCTCCCCTATACTGATGCTACAATTTCTCTTGGTTGAGGGAGGAGAACTTTGTTTCCTATTGCAAGAAACATGCAATTTGTTTGTCATTTTTAAAGACCTGCCAATGAGTTTCATTATTTGGCACTAATGATCTTATTACCACTTTGACATGTGGTTGAACGTGGGTCCTTTTCAATTCATTGGGGATGTTAAAATGAGCCCCCACAGCTACTAGCCTATCATCATGTTGATTTTGGCCTCTCAGTATTGATTGGATGTTGAAAGACTCAAAGTATTCAATTAGGTCATACACTCTATGTTTTTAGGACTTCATCGAAGGGTTCTTAGTGGTATTTTAGCCTCTGACCTAGTGTACAACCAATTCATTATCCCCATAGACTTGCAATTTCTTGATCTTTCTCTTATTAGCCCATTGAAGGCCATGGATGAGACCCTCATATTCGGTTGCATTATAGGAGTAGTTGAATTGAAACCTATATGAAGAGAATTACTTATCATTAGAAGGGGATATTATCATGACACCTGTACCCACCCCATGCTTATTCCTTGAACCATCAAATAATAACTTCTATAGACCACTAGGGTCTTCTTGAGGCTTCATGAGGGATGGCATGGGTTGGCTTTCTTCATGTAAATATTATACACTTAATTCCTTTTCTTTGACACCTTTTAATGGGTCCACCAACTGGTTTTCAATCCACATCTCATCTAGGAACATGTCTGATACCTCTTCTAGATGAATGTTCAAATCTTGCCCCATTATAAATTCATCCTCATTAATGATGGTGTAATTGATGTTGACATTATCTAGACCATAGGGATCTATATGGAATTATGTAATGGGATTAACTTTGATTGACGCTTTGGCCCCATACCATGTCTTGAATTCTATATAGGACTAGTCTATTACAAGATAGCCTTCTGTCTTTAAACTCTCTACATAAGCATAGTGCAAAGCAAGGAGGCACATCCAAATCAATACATCTTGAGCCATAGAGACACTTGGACAAGCATGTAGGGTCATATTGAGGTCCCTAATTATGCTAGATGGTTTGGGAGAAGAACCATCAAGTTAAAACACTCTTTTTTACTGTGGATCATAATTCAGACCAAGCTGATTCACTATGGACTTTGGCATCACTAAAATATTATCCCCACTATCCACTAAAAAATTATGCACTAGAGAGTTACCAATTATTACTAAAATATAAAATGGATGAGGCTTGACTATTTTACCTTATTTCCCTTCATTAGAGCCTTTGGATGCATTGGTGATAACTTCATTCAACTTGCTTGGTGGTTTGTCTACAACATTGATCTTTGATAGTCTTTATTAAAAATTGATCAAGGATATCCCACATGGGCACACTCACATTTGAATTTTTTCATTTGTTCAACAATGTTGATGGGTGAACCACTAACCTTTGCTTGTGCTTTAAGACCCACCACTATTATTTGTTAAACTTGTGAGCCTTGGGGCACAAAAAGATTCCCTTGGCTCTAATTTTTTGGAGGTACCAAAACCTTTGGAGTGACAATAGGTTCACTATGATTTTTCAATGGAGTAATTATGGGAATCTCTTTGACTATTTCCCATTTACCATCTATGTTCCTTCTTTTAAATCTTGTGTTTTTCACCACTATAATATAGGCATGTCTATAACTAGCCTACTAGTTAGATGTGTAGCATTCTTCTTATTCACAGTTCATCATTGTAGCATCTAATTGATTTGGTCCCTAATTTAACCCTTGACCTTGTGTAGGTTACTATGGCTTGGTCATCATAGTTACCTCTACATTTTAGGCCATGAGAGCTTGGTTTTATCAAAAATTAGTAGCTTGCTACCATTGATCATTGAAGGCTTGGTTAAGGTCAATATTTGGGACAATATGTTGACCAAAAGACTAGTTTCAAGGCATGGTACCGTCTACTTCTTGAGCCACATTATTTTAAATTGGGATCAAGGAATTATAAGTACTATAAACATTAGGATTGTATTTATTCTACTTATTGTAGCCATGTTGCCCTTGCCCTTGGTTCTAACCTTGTCTTTGGTAGTTCTCCTTATACAATGGCCTATTTGATTGAAAGGCTTGTTTTTGAGGTTGATATGAAACTTGATAAGGCCTATTGAAATTAAATTACCTTTTGACATTTACTAGCTCATTCCCCAAGGGCTAAAACATGATTTTGATCTCTTGAAAGTTATTTTGCTCTAGTGAATCACTAGATCCACTAGTAGAAGCTTTCTCCTATTTTGGTATAGGAATTTCATCAATTATTGGTGTAGAAGGAATGACATCCAATGGACGGATATAATAGGATGTGGTCTAATTTTAGGAAATAATGGCATTGGTGGTCTGGTTATAAGCTTGACAGCTTAAACCAGATAATTTGTTGCTTTGATGGCCACCTCATAAGCATCTGGAATTATATTTCCTCCCATAGATATTATCATAATTACTATGTCACTATTTAAATCCTTTAAATAATATAGGAAGGCAAAGTTATGGGTTGGTCTAACTGTGACTAGGATTCTATCCCATGTTTTTTGGAACCTAGTGTTGAAGTCATGCATGACTTCATGAGGAGCTCTTGAAATGCATTTAGTTGCTCTATAAGTGAAAAATGATCACTTTTGTCCTCAAATATTTTACACAAGGCTTCCCCTAATTGGTCCCATGTTTGAATGAAATTGGCAGTAAGGCCTCTATACCAATCTAGGGCCTTTCCTTTGAAATAAATAGCTAAAATCCTAATAGTTATATTCTCCTCAGTGACATTATGGATATTGAAAAATTTGGCTATGTCCATGAGGTGCTTAAAGGGTGTTATAGCTTGGTCTCTAATGTAATAGGGAACACTTTGAAGGACTAAAACTAGGATAGGATCATAGTGAGCAAAGGCTAGAGGGATTTGGCCATTAAAAGCCAGAAAATATCTAGGGACTACCATGGCTATGTAAGGGGTTAATAAAGGGATCCTTATAGGGGTAGCCCTTGGAAATGGCCTAGGATCAGAAGTTCCTTTATATAGATGTGTATTTGCAAACCTTAATATTTTTATTGAATTTAAAGGTATTTCAAAAAATTCAAAAGGAATACCTCTTGAATCTAATGTTATTGTAACCTTTGGCATGAGGTGAAGCTATTATTCTAAAATAGAGTGTTGATTATTCCTATTAGATTCGCTAGATGTTGTTGTTTGGGAGCTTAACTACTACAAATTTGACAAGATTGATCAATCTTCCTCTATAAAATAAGTGAGTCTCACTAGGCATGCCAAAAACTATTATAGGCTTAATTTTCACCCTTAGGAAGGGTTATTTAGGCTCTCTCCAACTAAGCTATAATTTTGGGACAACCCTAGCATGTGGGTAACCTATGTTGGGGTTGAACCTCTAGAGTATGTTGACTTTGTCTTTGATGCTCACCTAAACTAATGTTAATCTTAATGCTTCATGAGAAAAGGTTCAAAAATATGGTAAAGGCTCCTAAGAAAGCTACAAGGGTGATACACCAAAGTTAAATGGACACTTACATAATCTTGAACACACACTAGATCATTAAAAGACAATTATGGCTTACTCAACCTCACAATCTCACTAGTTGCATAAATATTTCATATAAGAGGTTCCAAGTTGAACACTAATCTAGACCTACAACTAGTTTGAAAACACCTTCAAAGAGGCAAGTACAAGGATAGAAAACTAAGAAGAATCTCCTTCACAAATTCACCATACATAGCATACTAAGCACTAGTTAAAGACAAGAGATAGGCAAAGAGTTGATCCTATTAATTCAAAAGGTAGTTCTTAAAATATTTTAATAGGGTTTAACCATATCAAATGAGCACACTTTTTTAAGGTTCTTGATGAGTATCCTTATCCCAAAAAGGAATTGTAAAAAATTTAAGAGCTGAGAACCCCCTCAAAGGGAATGAGACCAAGATATAGGATAAGAGAGAGAGAGAGAGAGAGAAATAAATTATGTGGGAACATGCTATCATAAAAAGAACACTTTGTCCTAAGTCATTAAATGAACTTGAGCTACCACCTTTTGCTCCTTAGCTAAAGGAAACCTTGCCATCATTTTGATCAATCAGGACATTATTTGAGGCTTGTTGAGTGAGAAGGGTCCCAAAGGTTTTTAAGATTCATTGAATTCTCCTAGATGTAGTTCCTAATACTAGATCCTTTATTTTATCCTTCACACCATCTCTCACTTGAAGACAAAATCTCATGCTCATGGATCTGACTAGATCATGGCTTTGTGCCTCTTAGGTAGCTACTTTTTTAGACTATATCCATGTTAAAGGATGAATATCCTTTGCATTAATCATATCTCTACTTTATCTTCATGTTTGGATCATAGGTCCATCTATAGGTGTAAAATCAATCTAATGTTATTAGTTTTCCTATAGTTTCTATATCAGTATAGACTTATAGACTATATAAAACTTCTCTATATTTTAATAGGTCTAAATAAACCCATCCTTTCTTTGTAGGAACCAAAAGCTCATATATGCATACATGGATACTTCTTAAAAAGGTAAAAACTATTGTATAAACAACCTTGTCTGAGCAAAAATACAAACCAAAGGTCCATATTTAACCTTAATGGTTATCCATATATGTTCCTTATATCTTACTACATCATATTAACTGCTTCATGGAATTTGAACTAGCTTCATTGGTGTCAGGATGACCTTACAAAACCCTATTATCCATGGTCAAAAATAGCCTCTCAACCTCCATCGAGAATCATGGACTCTCTTTTGCTCTAATTGGTTGTCGAAATCCAACTCAGCTCATTAACATATTAACCTATTTCACTCCATTTATTTTGATCTATATAAATGTATAAGAACCATTGATCCTCTACCTGTTTAATGCATCCTTGAGACTTGTCATGTTCACATTTTCTATTGGGATTCATTGACCTTTTGCTCATCATTATATTTGAGTGTACGATCGATTGTGAACCATTACATCAACTAGGACCCATTGTTTGAAAGCTAATAGCTAGTTCATGATCTTAAAATTGACATTCTCACTCCTATCAAATGATGTTCATGTGACTATAATTTATGTTCATGTAACCATCAAACTTAAGCTCAAAATTATTTCATTTACTCTGTCTAAAACTTAACATTTGCATGAACATCTTATACTTTTTGACCAACTTTGAAGGCTTGGATCTTGAATCACAAGAATCATGGAGGCACCAAACTTGTAGGAGATGTTATTGAGGCCAAAAGGAATGAACCCATTTTCATTGGTTTTGAGATATTTCTAGGTAAATATATTAAATACACAATTTGGTTGGTCCATTTGCTCCTACGTGATGTCCTGGTGACGGTTGAGCTCATTTGGCTAAGTATGGAAAACTTAGTAAAATATTACTGAGGAGCCAACTTTTATCATGTATAAATTCATTTATGCTCTGGTGGAGGATCTAAAACTTTAGCACATAGAAACTAGGGACTAATATGAAAAAACCCATAGGACCACCTTCCCTTGAAACTGTTGCATATGCGAGATATGGCCTTATCAATATGGTCACTTGGCTCTCATTAAACTTCTTTGAATATGGATAAGTATGGAAAAATAGAAAAATTTGGTTGAGAGGCCAACTTTAGATCTCCATAACTTTTACCACACTTCAACAAAAGATCTAAAACTTAGTGTATATGATCTAGTAACTAATGTGAACAAAATCATTTAATCAATTCTCTTTGACTCATCCATACGTGGTAATGGTGATGTCAGCAAAGTGCCTACTTAGAATTTCTTCCAATAGCCCTAAAATGTCAATATGAATATAATGAAGATCTAGATGAAAATCATGCACTTCCAAGCACTCTCAACATTTTAAAAGGTCTCTACAACTTGTCCATCTGTTCATCCATTAACAACTTGATCCATATGGGTACAAGCTTGGTATGTGGGCCAAAAATGCCCAACAGGGCCCATACTATAGTATGGTCATGGATAAAAATATCCTTTACATTGGTTACTCTTGGATACTCTAAAATCATATGCATGTGTTTATGTTAAGAAATTTATAGCATGTCAAAAACATGGTGATATTATTCATGCTCTAACACAGACACTTTAACTAGTTATAAATCCTTGGCCATTTTCTACATGGGATCTTGATCTCATAGGAAAGATTAACCCCACTTCTTTATATGGACATAAGCTTATCCTCACTACTACCTAATATTTCACTAGATGAGTCGAGGTAATCCATCTCAATTATATAACCAATAAGTAGATTTTTAAATTCATCTTAAACCACATCATTTATCATTATGGCATTCCTTCCACTATCATCTCAGATAATGGCACATCCTTTAAAAATAATGACATTATAGCCCTCTATTTTGAGTTATATATAAAACACAAGTTTTCCTCTCCTTATTACCCTCAAGGTAATGACCAAGCTGAAGCATCTAATAAAACTCTTGTCAAAATCATCAAAAATATTATCAATGAATTTGATTGTGATTGGCATTTGAAAATATTCCCAGCCTTGTGGGTATAATGCACTAATTTCCATACTTATACTGGTGTAACACCCTATTCCTTAGTCTATAGTTTTGAATCAATTATTCTTATTGAGATAGAGCTTCCCTCCTTGCACATTTCATTGCAATACATTCTTAATGAAGTAGACTATTGAGTTGATATATTAGTAGAGTTAGAGATTCTAGATGAGAAATGGCTAGGCACCCTTAATCACCTCAAATATTATGATAATCATCTATGTTAGGGTTATAACAAGTGAATCATCTATTGAGAGTTTGAGCTCAGTGATCTATTACTAAAATAATATTAATGTTGAGTGGGAAAAGAAAGGTAAGTTTAAATCTAATTAGTTGGGACCCTTCATTATTATAGCTAATTATGGGTCTAGTCCATATAGGTTAGCTACTTGATGAGGTTATGAATTAGATGAGACAATGAATATTATGCATCTTAAGCATTTTTATGCTTGAATTTTCACACTCTTATTTATAAATGTTCTTACTTTAGGGTACCTATATTCGATTCTATATTCCCTATCTTTTCATCCCTTGCTTGGGGGAATCCCTTCATTGATCCTTGCATCCATTTCCTATTACCACCATGATTAGATTACAACTATACAAATCCAATATGTGAATCATAGCAACACTCAAATAGGATTAGATCAAAAATATAGAATGATTTTTTGTTAGAATCTCTTCGCAAAATAAATTTCAAAATAAGGAACACCATGATTTTTTACTTTTTATGACTTGTATCATTCCTTTGAGTTCCTAGTCATTCATGTTTACATTCCCTCATTCACACCCTTTGCATATTTATTCATTGTTTTAATATAATTAATTTTATCCTATTCTAATTTGATGTTGAATGGTACTCCCTAAATTGCTTGTGTCTGGACAACCCTTTCACATTTCCTATTCACTATTGAGTTATTTCACCCACGATTTCCCTTTATCTTATTTATAGGTATTCTTAGAGATATTTGTTCCCATTTCTTGTATATTCTTTGGTCCAAGTAATATTTTTATATCATATTCCAAAAATCACTAAATAGTTCAAATATTTCAAAAATCTCAAAACAATTCAAATATTCCAAAAATCCTTAAAAATATAATTTTTCCCTTATGTATTAAACCTTAAAAGTTGCATGGCTCAATATCCCATAAGTTTCCCCATCAGTGCCCATCTCTAATATGAAATAATTTATTAGTTTTCATCCTATTACTTAACTTGGATTTCCAATATCTCATAGTTAGGTGGCACATACTAAAGTACCTCATAAGTGATTTTAATCTCCTTGTGAGCATGACATCTTAAAAAGTGGGACCAACTTATTACGCTCTCACTATTTTACAATTTAAATCTCATGATCTCACTATTTTTTGAGTTAAATTTCATTCTCATGCCATTCTATGAGTTTAACCATTCAATCATAAACATTTATTTCTTTCCCTATTCATACTTTTTCTAAATAGTATTTATTTCACCTAAATTAAGTACTTTCTTATCTATTATGAAAACTTATTTTATCATCATTAACTTATTTTAAAATTGGATTGATATCCTCCATGAAAGTCATGTACTTCTTGGATCTAGCTTGCTAGGCAATCCACCTTCTTACCTAACTATCAAATCATTTTCTAGTATATTTCTTATACAGGTTATCCTCTAAAGCCAAAGAGGAGCTCTCAAAACCCCCTAGATCATGGAGCACAAACCAAATCTAGGTTCTACCAACCTTACCCTTTCTTTCAATTTTACTCTTTTTTCTTGAGGAAATAAAGAAAAATTTGATTATAACATTTCTTAGCATGCCCGATGGGATCTTGAGTCTTTACTTTGGGTTTCCTTTATTTGCATCTCATATGATTTTCACTTTATCTATGCTCATTAAAAAAACTAAAATCTCTTTTGGGTTTAAAATCAATTGCATCCATCTAATTTTCTTGCATGTTTATGTCATAGTAGCTTAATTAAGTAAGTAATTAACTGTAGCATCACTCTTATCACACACAAATTCAAACCACTCAATAATCAAACAATCAAACAAATTAAGACAAGTCCTAACTAGGATTTCATCACCTAATAGTCACCTTACCCTATCTCAACTATCTTACTTATATTTCACCACTAAGACTAGAGAACTAACTCAGCTCTTTAGTTGATGTATAAACTCTAAAAATCAATATGTATTAGCTAAGCACCTGACACCCTTATCATTACATTGTGTGAAGTGAGGGGGTAGGCCCCAATACCAAACCACGTATTGATTCTAATATATATTATTTTTTAGCACCTGAATTCTACTTGAAACCTTACCATATATTTATTATCTAGCACCCATTTTACCAAACTCAAAATTGATTCAAATCTTAAAGCTTAAGGCATAAGCCACAAAAGAGACTAAAACTAACCTTAGGATTTAACATACTTTAGAGTGTGTTTTATCTTTCTTGACTTTTTCTTGTCTTCTCTATATTTGAGTTGTGAGAAAAATTACCTCTTTTTGGCTACCTTCTACCATTTGACCTTCATCTACCTTATCATCATTACCTTGATCAATGGGGATCCCACCTATCTTTTTAGATGGAGATCCCAACTTTGTTAGATTTCTATACAACCCTCTTGCCTTAACAATTGTATCTTGTATCATGAACCACTTGTACTCTCGACCTCACCTAAAATCAATCAACTCTCAACTATAACCAACCAAAAATCAATCAAGAACCACCTAACCCCACCTATAACCAACAAAAAACATATCAACAAACCTTTAACTATTTTCAAAATCAACCTAACCAATCTTTGGGTTACCTATCCCAACCATCATATCAACCACCTTAACCTCATCAAAATTTTGATTACCTAACCCAAACTTCATATCAATCACCTAAACCTACTTTGTGTCAACCTTATATATCTCAAAACCAAGATTTGGTTTACCTTTTTGGTCACTCAACCAAAAATTATCAACCCAAGCTATCAATCAACAACTATTAACCCAACTTATCAATCAACAACTATCAACCAACAACCATCAACCTAACCCATCAACCAACAACCATCAACCTAACCTATCAGCCAACAACCATCAATCTAACCTATCAACCTATCTTATCAACCTTACCTACCTTACCCAACCTATCAACCTTATCAAACCAATCAATGATATCTACCTTACCAAACTAACCTACCCCACCAAACATACCCAACCCATCAAACCAAACCAACTTATCATATCAATTATACCAATTGAACCAAACCATCTTATCATATCAACTGAACCAATCAAACCAAAGCAACCTATCTTATCAAATAACCTTACCCAACCAACCAACTTCATCAAACCAACTAACTAGCTCACCACCTCAAGAATAATTAGTGCACCCTCTTCCTTGGAAGTATACCCTATTGGGGGAATCATATGCCTTATTCTTGGATAAACTTTTGGAGGCTTCTTTTATTATACTTCCTCCAGTCAAACCTATCAAAACTTATCTTCTAAAACTAATTTGGTTCATAGAGAATGAATTTTCTATGTACCATCACACACACAGACATGACATAAATAGATGTTCAACTTTTAAGATGATCATCCAAATCCTTATTGATCATAAAGAGGTACCCAAGGATAAACTCCATGTTCCTCCTAACCTAGCCTTGAATCTCTTCAATCAATCAATCATTGAACCTCTTCCTTCACTCATTATTAAGGAAAACCATGACCAAATCCCTCAACATAATGAGGCCCATCAATCATATTTGGCCCTTAGCAAAATTATAACTAAGGAAATTATAATCACACTAACCTCAACCAATCCACTTGTTGACCAAGTGGAATATTTAAAATTTTCCTTAAAAACTACAATCAAGGAAACTAACCAACCTACTCCATTTCACCTTTTAGTGGATCAACCAACTAACCAACCTATTCCACTTCACTTTTTAGTGGATCAACCTCAACCCAACTGATCTATTCAACTTCACCTTGTAATAGATCAACCTCCAATTAATCAGACCTCACCTAAGGTCAACCTAACCTTAACTACAACCAAGGCTACCCAATTAGTCTATAGCTTGCTCACCTCTATCTACCCTATGGTGTTATCTTTGGTTCAATTCCCTCTAGAATAGGGTCAAATCTTTTCCATCCTACCTTACCCAAAAAACTAAACAACCAACCAAACCAAAAAACTGAACCAAATCAACCATTTATCTTACCTATTACAACCAAGTAAACCAACCTTTGAACCAAATCAATCAGCCATAACCAACTTATCAATCAACCTGAACCAACATCAACCCAACATTCCACCTAAACCACTACTTTAGACTTGACCTTTTCACCCACTAAAAACTAACAACTAACAACCCTTGGGACATGGATGAATTCATTTTCATCCCTCTTAAGCCCTTTTTCCCACCTAACACCTTTGCCTTGGGATCTTTTCGCACCTCAACCATTTATGGGAAGAGAAACTGGGGGAACTCTCCCTCCAAAAGGATCTAACCACCTAACCTAACCTTAGAAAGTGACCTTAACCCAACCTTGACCTTTTAAACCATGGAGACCACCTTTTTTCCAAACATTTTTAACCAAAACCCAACCATTAGAGATCACCTTTTCTCCAACCAACCATTGGAGATCACCTTTTTCCACCACCCTTACCAAACCAACTATTGACCCTTTAGAGATCTCCTTTTCTCCTACAACAAACCTATTTGGGAGTAGCTTATTCTCCCCTAACCAACCTACCCCACTTCAAAATTAGTGGATCAACCAACCAACCAACCTAGAGATTACCCTTTCTCCACCAACCAAACCTTTTTGAACAACTAACCACCTATTAGGGAGTAGCTTATTCTCCCCCAACCATTTAACCTTTGGAGATCATCTTTCTCCACTAACCAAACCAACCTTGCCATTAACCATTTTCAATCTAGAATTCTATTTTCCATGTCTAATCAAGCATCAGAAAGTGATTGGAGGACATTTTCATGCCTCATTGGCCTAAACCATTTGCACGAGTATGGATATGGGACATTATTAAAACCTAAGCCCCTAAATGTTTTGCAATCACATCATGTTCTTTGGTTAAACCAATTTCTTGGTCACCTTGTGTCTAACTTAATCTCATCCCTTGCTTTCAAACCACATTCCATCTCCCTATTTTAAGGGAAATTGATTAAAATTGAATCATGCAATTATCCATCACAATCATGGCCTTATCTTATATAATGGGTACCATGGCTATACCCATGGCATGATTCTCATGGTACTTTCCACCCCTTTCACAGGATGGATTCTTATTATCATTGTCACCTAAACCTCTTTTTTTTTGGTGTATGCCTTTTTTCCTATGGGTTTTGGCTACACGGTTGCATATTGATTACTTAAGGGCTTTAGAGTCATGTTGGTTATTTGGAAAGTTTAATACCACATTCACTATAATGGGTTATATCTTTCCTCCTCCAACCTATTTATGTACCTATTCCCTTTCATATTTCTTAATGCAATATTATGTGGATCATTGGTGTCTCATTCCTCTTGTTCATTTCTTGTAGTTGCATGTATGTGTTTTCTTAGTATTGTCTTGTATAATAAGCATATCACATAGCATATGGAATCAGTGCATTCACTTGGATCAATATTCCTAGATCTCATTTTGATATGGTAAAGTTTGAAATTCCAAAATTTGGGGGATACCCGACTAGTTCACACATTGACTTCTCCTCATACAAATGCATTATTGGCAGAGTCTGACATCCTTCTACTTGGCTTATTTTCATTTCATTTATGTTAATTTAGTGTATATTATAATGATTTCTCATGTTTATGGATGCATTATCAGTTGATTCTAATGTCCATTTGTTGAGACATGTTTTTTCACTCATGCATTGATTGCACTTACTTGTGTGGACCCATTTTAGTTAATTCTAACATCCATACTTAGAGCATGTAGTAGTACTCAATCATAAACATTGATTTCTCATTCCTTGAGTATGTTTTGTTATTGAAAATAAAGTGGGGTCACTATTTAGTGCATATTCAAGGGGGAAATTTGTGGTGGGCCCTACATTCTTTCATGTGCATATTCAGTTGCTCTTGTATTCCTAAATGCATTTTCAGTAGAGCCTGATGTCTATTTGAGTGTGCATTGTCACTTGTTCACTAATTTATCTCATTTGACTAGACTCATTTTTGAGGTAGCCTAAAGTCCATCTCCAGAGCATGCACTATTACTCTCATTTATGGTCATGTTGACTCCACTTAAGAGATCCATGTTGAGGAGACTTGTTTCATCTCCAATGATCCTTCTTGGGAAGGATAATTATGCTTCATGATGTATGTATATGGAATGTTTACTCAAGGAATGAGAACTAATTCCATTCTTATATGGATAGATTCCTGCTCCTATTGACCTAGGGCAATACAATGACTGGGCCAACTCTTGTGACTGTGTTTATGGTCACTTATTGTTGCATGTTTCATGGGATTTACTCACCATGTAGAGCACATAGAGTGTCCCTCTACTATTTGGAACACTCTTCAAAGTCTTTTCAAAGATCTAGATGAGACTTACATCACACCTCCTCCACTACCTATTATCTCTTCTAAGATAGTTGTACTCTCACCTCCTAATTTTATTACCTATGATGACACATCTATGGTGGATAGTGCTCTTCTTTATCTTGAGCCCCCACTATAGGATGAGATTTTTATAAACCTTAGTTGTCCTATTACAGATTTTACTTCTATTCCTGTGTTGATTATTGCTCTTTCATATCCTTCACAGACTTGCACTTTGGAGGAGTCTACTATTTCTAGTATGATTACACACATTGAGAGTATCAATGACTCATATGTTCTTGAGGATGTTCATCTTGTAGATCTGAGTGCTTCATTTATAGACCAATCTTTAATTTTGATAGTTGTTGAGTATTTTTCTCCTCTTTTCATGGACATTCTTTTAGTAAATGTTCCATTTCTATCTTCTTTTCTAGTTGTTTTATCTCCTTCATTGCATGCTTCTTCATTGCTATCTTTTACAGTTAGTCCTATGATATCTGATCAAAATTTGGCACATTCGATAAATAACAAGGAGACATTTCAACATCTTTTAGAGATCTACATCATGATTCCTACATGCATTCCACTTGAGTGGGAATTTAACAAATTGATAGCTCAAGGTTTCTTTATTCCAAAAGGAAGAGACAACATTTATTTTAGAGGGACCTACTACAACATTCACCATGTGACATTTTGTATTCACATTCTCTCTCTTCTATGTGGAGGCACACATCTTTCATGTTTCATAGGATATTGAGGATCATCATTATGTACTTGAAGTGTTGATTATTTTAACATCTTCTTTTGGGGGATCTTTTAGTCCCTTCTTATTTTTTATCTATTGGGGGGAGTTTATTCCCACTGGGTTTTATCATTTTCTCTACTTTATGAGAGATTGCATTGTACATGGGTACCTCATCAGGCCTTGTTACTAGGACCTATTTTTTTCATTTTTTGTATCATCACCTACCTAAGCTATGATTATGGGGGGGTGTTGGTGTATGCCTTTTTTACTAAGAGTTTTGGATACACGGTTTCATATTGCTTGCTTAGGGGCTTTAGAGTCATGTTGGTTATTTATAAATTTTAATACCACATTCATTGGAATGGGTTATATCTTTCCTCCTCCAACCTATTTATGTACCTATTCCCTTTCATATTTCTTAATGCAATATTGTGTGAATCATTGGTGTCTCATTCCTCTTTTTCATTTCTTATGGTTATGTGTATGTGTTTGCTTAGTATTATATTGTATAATACGCATCTCATATAGCATATTAAATCAGTGCATTCACTTAGATTAGTATTCTTGGAGCTCATTCTAATATTTTCACCTACATTACCTTCTTGTGCTTCTTGTTTACCTCCATAAAGGCCAACCTTTCAGCCTAGTATAAGTAGGTCCATGTCAAAGCAAAAAATAAAATAAAAGAAGCAAACTCATTACCACAAGAAATCATGGATCATTTATAATCATTCGTAGACTACTCCCTTGAAGGATAGATACATAAGTATACTAAAATTGCATAAATATAAGGTAGAATTCTCCCTTGAAGGATAACTATCACAAAGCCTTGAACAAAGCAAATAAACTTAGACCGCTCTCTTGAAGGATGACTAAGTAAAGCATTTTTCAAAATCATAGCAATTTCTTGGAAGCTTCCCACATCGATCAGCTTCCCATATACAGCAACAAAGTAAAAGACCCACTATCAAAATCACAACAAAAGCAAACTAATCTTGAAAACCATAATCAACTCTCAAACAATAAACTAAGGTGGAAGCAGTAATCAGCTTTCATAGGTAGGCTTCCCACATCGATCATTTTACACATTTTATGACATAGACCCATTTATACTATCTCTTTTGTGACCAATAGAAGAGACATACTAGTCTCACAAGAAGGTTCCATATTCACCCATGTCCATTTACCCTCTATCAATTCAAGGTATTTTGAGCTTACTTGACACTTCATGATCAATCTACCTTGTTTTAACCAACCAACTAATAACAACTCAAAACATGAAGGGTTTATGTTTATAAGCCCACCCATCTTGCCATTATGGTTTTTGCCAACCAAAATGTCTAGCCTCTTCCTTCTACCTTTCATGACACTTGTCAAGACATATGTCTTCTATTTTTAGGTCTT
Organism: Torreya grandis; assembly: GCA_037957365.1. Classification (NCBI taxonomy): domain Eukaryota; kingdom Viridiplantae; phylum Streptophyta; class Pinopsida; order Cupressales; family Taxaceae; genus Torreya; species Torreya grandis. Next base: position 1,712,394 of record JARHVA010002142.1, read on the forward strand.
TGAACCTTCAACTACTAACTTTTACACCTTTTCACCAAGAAATGGGGCATCTTTTTGCCAAACAAAGTGGTACACCAAATTGGGCAACCTATTTGAACACCACATAACCAACTTGAAGATTACCTTTCTCTACTAACCAAACCTTTTTAAACAACCAACCACTTATTAAGGAGTAGCTTATTCTCCTTCAACCATTTAACCATTGGAGATTGCCCTTCTCCACCAACCAACCAACTAGGAGATCACCCTTTCTCTACCAACCTTAAACAAAGTAACCTTTGAATTTTATGGAGATCACCCTTTCTCCACAACATTTTACACCACCCAACCAGGAGATCACCTTTCTCCACCAACCTTGACCTTTTGAGCCACCCATTGGGGAGTAGCTTATTCTACCTTAACCATTGAACCATTAGTGATCACCCTTTCTCCACCAACCTTGTACCAAGAAACCTTTGACCTTTTTGGAGATCACCCTTTCTCCACAACCTTTTACACCACCCAAATAGGAGATCACCTTTCTCTACCAACCTTAACCTTTTGAGCCAACCCATTAGGGAGTAGCTTATTCTCACTTAACCATTGAACCATTGGAGATTACCTTTCTCTGCCAACCAAACCTTTTTGATAAACCAACCCAACCATAGGATATTACCTTCTCCATCAACCATTGACCTATTGGAGATTGCCTTTCTCCACCCCTCTTGGATTTGGCCATTGTGGCCTAACCTTTCACATATTTTGTGATGACCTTGTTTGGTCTTTTTCTTACAATGACAATATTTCCATGTTGACCACTTTTTGAACATACACCACCTCATGCATACCTAACCCACTTATGTCTTCTCAAGAACACTTCCTACCTTGGATACTAATAACACTTGACCAATTTTTGTTTTACACAAGAGCACTTCCTACATTGGATACCCATGAAAACACTAACCTTGTCTAGGAGACTAATAGGTGTACCCAACCACCATGCCTAAATGTAGTCACATGGTATACTGGTCACTTTTGCCTTATCAACAACCTTAATTATTATCAATCATGGATATATTTTCTATGCATGATCTTGAATATCACACTTAGTCATATTTTATGCACTTGTTTATGATTTAATGCCCAACCTATCATACCTAGCCTTTTTCACCCACTTCTCAAAACCACACCCAATTTCATTTTACTTCATCACTTCTTGGTTTAAGGGGGAACACCTCCTCCCATAATCAAGTCAACCTTTACCTTGAACCAACCTTCACCTTCACATATACCCACAATCCATTTTTTTTTTATAGCTTGCTAATACAAACTACATAATAAAAAGGGGTAAATGTAGATACCAAAAAATCATGCACCGTAGTTTTGCATGTTGCAACTTGACCTCCTGAACCACCTCCTAGCCAATTACCTTGAAAAACCTATAATTAGTTAAACCCACCTTTTTGACTAATTTAACCTTTAACCTTCACCCTCAACTATTGATGGTTCGTATTCTAATAGCTGATGGTCTAGCTTGACCATTGACGGTTAGCTATCCACCACCTAAATAGTTAACTCTAACATCAAACTACAACTTGATTTTTTAAAATTAGCTTGTGTGATTCAATTCATGTCCAAGTTAAATTTATATATGAGTTGAACCCCTCTTTAACCTACACTTCCACCTCCCCTTATTTCCTATAAAATGAGAGCTTTAAGAGGTGAAAATGGATTGATCCACAACTATTCTATCTATAATTATTAAGAGCCATCTACATCTACCATATTTGATGTCAGAGTTTCTTTTGTAGGTCAATCAATTAGCATCATTGATCATCAGCACTATCAATCATAACCAACAATCTCCATCAACAGACTTCATCTACATCAAGCTATCAGTTAAGTATTTTGTCATTATTCCAAGTTATTTAGTTTTTTATAGCTTACACCCAATCCCTATCCTCTTGACCATTTGAACACTCAAACTCTAAATCAAACCCTTATGAGACTCACCCTTTATCTCATAATCATCATCCAACCAAAACTAACCTTGAACCAAATCAATCAACCTCACCCAACTAAGCTATTTAAACTAGACTAGACTAATAGTAACCATTGATGGTCAATTATCTAACTATCAATAGTTAGCTCAACCATCGATAGTTAGCCTAATCATAGATGGTCACTATCAAACCAAAAACTAGTAAGAAACCATAAATAACCTACCACCTATCAACCCTAACTAGAACTTTGTTTTCTTGACCTCTATCACTCTACAAACTAGAAACAATAACCTGACCCTAACCTAAACCAACCTTTTGATAGTTTGGCATTTACCTTAATGTTATCTTGTTAATATAAGCATTTATTTTAAATATTATTTATTTCACCTAAATTAATTACTTTCATATCTATTATGCAACCTTCTTTTATTAGCATTAACCTATTTTAAAGGTGGATTAACAACCTCTAAGGAAGTCATGTACTTCTTAGATCTAGCTTGCAAGGTAATCCACCTTCTTACCTAACTAACAAACCATTTTCTAGTCTCTTTCTTATGTAGGTCATCCTCCCAAGCCAAAGAGGATCACTTATAACTATCTAGATCATAGAGTGCAAACTAAATCTAGGTTCTACCAACCTTACCCTTTATTTTATTTTTGTTCTTTCTTCTTGAGGAAATAAAGCAAAATTTGAGTATAACACACACGTAGTTCAATTTGTTCAGGCCCACTATTTTGAATTCTAATAGCTATTTCTTGGAGCTTGAAATTGACATCTACACAAACATCTACCATTTTTAACCAACTTTATAATTTTATATCTAGAAGTGTAAACATGTTGGAGGCACCAAACTTGTAGAGAATGGACTTAAAGTTGAAGAGAATAAACCTTTTTGATCCTCTAGCCATTTAACCTTTCCACATGCTTCTATAAAATGTTAAAGTTGACTAGTTCATGTAATCCTATATGACATCTTGATGATGGTCTAGCCTAAAATGGCTAAGTATGGATAGAATCCAACTTTGCCCATGCATATATTTCATTATGCTATAGTGTATGAGATAGAATTTGGCACATAGTAACCTAGGATTAATGTGAAGAGACCCATGTGAATAATTCTCTTTGATTCATCCACACAAGCAAGATTTAACATCCTAAATATGTCTTCTTTAGCTTCTTTGACATTGTAGCTGAATGCCTAGATAATTTCTAGATGAAGAGTGGACTAGGTGGATACCACAAGCTTCCATGCTTATCCAGGGCACTCCATAAGATCTCTATAATTTTATACTCATATATATAATTGACAAATTATATTATAAGTGAACCAAAAGTGATTTTTAACCTTGTGAGCTTCATGATCTCTATGGTGCACTCATTTCATCCAAATATTGTTTAGCCATCTGATCATTTGAAAAATTAGAAACTCTACATCATTATTTACACTGGGCCCATTATTAGTTAGACATGTGCTTGGTATATGGGCCAAAAATTGTCAACATCTTTGGTGACTCATAGGGAAGCATGTCTACTATGCTTGAGAAACTAATTTATTTCACCTTATCTAATTTATTGGTTATAGAGTCACTCTTTTGTAGCCAAGCTTAAACATGAGAAAGATGCAAGGATACCTCTCTCTAGAACTTCCTCTTGAAATAACAAGGACTAAAGTAAAAAAAATCAAATCAAATGTATGCATGAAAATGTAGGAAAGAAAAACAACTAACATGCTAAATAAATGTGTATAAGGGCACCTAGAGAAACACATGAAATCTAAACTAACATGTACAAGTTTATAATTATCATCTTCCTAGGTTAAATGGGAAACTATTTTGTGTACATTGGAGCTTTGAAACATACTTGCCTTTTCTCAATAGCTCTTTTCTATAGTTAAGAGTAATTGAATGCCCACGTCTTCTAGGGGAGGCAACCGATTCCTTTGGCATATGCTCAAGTGGATGAAAAGGGGAAAACATGTCTCATATGTAGATATATTAGCCAATTTATTTAAGTTTTACTCTAACTTAGATTGTAGGGGCCTTTAAAAGCTCCTCTATTACTAAATTTAGGTAAATTGTCTAGAAGCATGGACCTAAAACCCAAACATCATGCTCCTAAATATATGTACTTTACAAGAATAGCTCTAATACTTCTCCACTTATGAACTACTGATCATGAATATATGGACAGCTTGATCTATCTCCTTTGACATATCTACAAGGCTAACCTTTAAGATATATGGGTCTAATGTTGTGACTTCTCATGGCCATTTGAGTTCAATTCTAGCTGCCAAAGGTAGAGAGATGTTCATAGCTAATGAGAAGAGTTGATAACCATCCTTGAAAAATTCAAACATGTCATCTCCTACAAAAATAACTTCTTTTAAAGGCCGATCCTTATGAAGTTGTAGCTCGATTGTAACTTCTTTAGAAGCAAGAATGACAATCCTTTGGTCATTATTATGAAGTTACGAGTATTCTTTTGATATCTCAACTTGGTTAGTTGAGACTGCTTCACCTTCATGTGGTGGAAAGGTGATGTGATTGCTAATCAAGTTCATTTCTTCAATGAAATCATGGTATAACTATTAGCATGAATATTTTTTATTCTCTTCCTCTTCATTTTATTTTCTCAAAATAAACTCTTTTTGAAGGGAGGGTGGGATGGTAGGCTGAGATTACTTGAATGATTTCTCCTATCCTTCCCATTTTACTAATCTATCTATCCACCACTAGATTAAGGTCTACATCTCATACAACTCATCATTGATAGCACCATATTGAACTTCTTCTCCAACCTCCATCCACTTACTTTCTATCATTTGAACTAACTTCCTCATCCTCTATATGAGATGAAAAGGTATCATATCAAGCTCTTGATCTAATTTTCTCATCACTTCTTCTAATATTATCATATTTGGTTTGAGTGCCAATAAGGATGTGATAGTAGAAGGTTGGATAGAGGGGTAAGTAGGTTGGTATGAAGGATATATTTGCTCATTATGGGGCTGATAAGGATGATTAGATGGTTGGTAGGCTCTATTTGGTTGGTGATGAGGCTCATCAAATAGATTAGGGTAGAACTCTACCCTAAATCAAGTCATAAAATCATAAAAGGAGATAAAATGTAGATAAAGTTTACTTGAAGGATTACCTAGACTGTTGTAACCAATTAAAATCTTAGAGTCACCATTGATGTTTGTAGATGTGCCTCTAAAGGCTGATTGGATGAAGATAACACCAAAACTCTTCACCTGCTTTGGACATTAGTCCCACCAAGTGTGTTATAAACTATTATCAGCCAAAATTACACCCTAAACTAGGCAATGATATTGTTTGGGCATCCTTACTCAAACCCTAATCAAATAATGTGAACAACCCTAGGCTATGGGTCACCTATTTTAGGGTTAAACCTTTGGAGTAGGTTGGATTTCTCTTTTATGCTCACCTAAAACTAAATATAATCTTAATGATTCATAGGAAAAGGGTTAGAAATGGAGTAAGGGATCCCAATAAAATTAACAAGGTGATGCATCAAACTTAAAAGAGAACTCCCATAAGCTCAAACACACACTAGATCAGCAAAGGATACTACTAGTTTGCACAACCTTAAGATCAAGCTAGTTTACATAAGTATTTCATAGGAGAGGTTCTAAGTAGAACATTAACCTAGACCTATAAATATAAATTAAAACCCTCTAAACAAATTCAAAAAATGACCATGAATGAGTAATATTCTCCTTCACAAAATGTCATAGTACATAGCTAGTCAAACAAAGATTCAAGTTAAATGATAGGCAAAGAAAGTCCTCTTTCATTAAGAGGTAGTTATTAAAAATACTTGATAGGGTCAACCCTAATCAAGATGAGTATAATTTATAGTATCTCAAGGAACATCCTATCTCTCAAAAATAAAGTCTCCAATCTGAAGTCCCCAAGAGATATATTTTTCAAAATGAAGAGAAAGGGTTCATATAGGAAAAGGGGGAAGAGGAGAGGAAAAGCACATTGTTCATGATCATAATGAGATGTTAGCTCCAAGATACATTTCACCAAGATTTTGGTCCAATCAAAATAGGTCATTATGAAAAATATATTCATGATTTTGCCCATACAACCTCTAAATCATTCTATTTTGAGCAATTTGTACAAGAAGACAAGAGTTTACCAAAAGTGGTAAGTCATGATCCAGCTAGAAGTAAATACTCCAACTACTTTCCAAATCCCTAGGTCCTAATCTATTGATCTTTTGCTATATCTCATCAAGAATATAAAATATTTGTACCTACTAGGGACACATCATGCCTATTTTGAATGGTTGTTTATTGACGGCCTGACTTAGGATGATCTCATCAATCACATACCTATTCTTGTGCCTTGGATCTTGGACTGAGATAACTATAGGTGAAAACCAATCTAAGGATATTAGTTTTCCTATAGTTTTATATATAATTGGAACCTTGCTCAATGTTAGGTCTTTAGTCGAATCTGAATTGAGCTTCTTTCCTTTGCTTCTTCCACCAACTTGGGTCAAGCTTGAGTTTAGGCTCTTTTATTTGCTTGTCAAGTTGGGCTCAAGTTATGCTTTATCAAATTTCATCAAACATCTTAGCTCACCTCTTTTGCTATTAGATTTCAAAACCACCTTAAATAATTAACCTCTTGTGACTTATTTTGCTCCATCAAATCTTGAGATCTAATTAAATGTGGACCATAGATCTTTTGGGACCCACTACATCAAGCCTAGTCTCTCATTAGTTCTTGGGATTCATTGACCATTTGACTTACATCTCACCCATATATCTTCTTGGAATAATTAAATGTGTGTCATTTGATTTTATTGGGCTCACTATTTTGAATTTCAATGGATATTTCTCAGAGCTTGAAATTGATGTCTGCATAAACATCTGTTATTTCTAACCAACTTTGTAATTTTATATCTACAATCACAAAGATCATAGAGGCATCAAATTTATATATAATGGACTTAAATCTAAAGGGAATAAACCATTTTTATTTTCTAGTGATTCAAGGTTTCCACATGCTTCTATCAAATGTTTAAATCAACTAGTTCATGTGATCTTACATGACATCTTGATAATCATCTATCCTAAAATGGCTAAGTATAGATAGAAGCCAACTTTTCCCATGCATATATTTCATCTCACTATAGTGCATGAGCTAGAACTTGGCACATAGCAACCTGGGATTAATATGAAGATACCCATGTGACCAATTCTCTATGATTCATCCACATGTGCAAGATATATCATCATGAATATGTCTTCTTTAGCTTCTTTGACATTGTAGCATATGCTTGGATAATTTATGGATGGTGAGTGGACTAGGTGGATACCACATGCTTCCACTCTTATCCAAGGCACTCCATAAGATATCTATAATTTTAGACCCATAATTATAATTGAAAAATTATATTTTAAGTGAACCAAAAGTGTTTTTTAATCTTGTGAGCTTCATGGTTTCTCTGGTCCACTCATTCCATCCATAGATTGTTCAGCCATCTGATCATTTGAACAATTAGGAAATTTGCCTCTTTCTCTATACTAGGATCATTAGTAACTGAGCACATGCCTGGTATGTGGGCCAAAAATGGTCAAAAAGTCCCTTTTCCTATTTTTCCTCTATAATTTATCTTCTTAACTTATCATCATTTTTCTTCTTTTCCAAATCCTTTAGAGAACTTCATTTGGCCTAAAGTCCATAAGACTATGTAGGTAGCATCCACTTGCATGTATCATTTAGATTCAACTCAGCCACCCATTCCTTATTTTTCTATTCCCCCCTTTTTTGGTCATGATTATTTTATCATACCCTTGGTCTCAAGAGTAACACTTTATTATCACACATAAACATTTCTTAATTCAATGTTTATTTACCTTCACTTATGTGTTTGTGTGCTATTTGATTATTTTTGTGTTGTTTTGTTACTCAATTGATTTAATTTAGTACATTATGTTTTTCAATTAAGTCTTAATTATTCATATCATGATTTTAAGTTGTAAACATTTGTATATAAATTAGAATTGATTTAAGTGCATTATAGTTTACATTTATAAATTGATTTTTAATCTATTATTTTAAGTTGTATCCTATATATGATATTTATGGATTATATATAACCTTAGTCTTGTACACTTGGAAAACTCAAACCTTAGTTGTTCCTCTAAATTTTAGACCTTTTCCCACTTTTTTAAGTTCACATTTGTTGTCTTGTGCCCCTTGGATTAATCTTTTAGTCTAACCTATCTTATGTTGATGACCTAGGCCCTCTATCTTTCCCAAAATTCTTAAAATTGCTTATATTCCAATTTTTCAAGTTCTAAACATGTACCTACTTTCCTCCTCCCTATACACTAACATATAGGATAGACACTAGCATCAATGTTAGTATCTTAACCTAACATAAGTATCTAGTGCCCTAAAGTCATCTATTTTTCAAATAAAACATATCCTAATGGTTGGACTAAGTTCTTTAATTTGGGTTACTTATCCAAATGGATTGATATAAATACAAGATCAACCCTCATTCATTCCTCACCTAGCACAGACATAGAAAAAACTAAGAGAGACCAAGAAAACTTATCAAAATCATTCTATCAAGTATTTAATTAAATAAAACTTCCCTATTTCTATACCAGTCATAGGTACAACACATATATAAGGCTAAATTACTAAAGGAGTATACCAAGTTCTTAATTTTCTAATTTATAAGCTAGGTCCTTTTTGTACTACTTTGCACATATTGCATGATTTACACACAAGCCCACATGTATGGGAAAATTGCATGATTCTGTGATCCAAAACTCTAAAAGTCTTGGTTGAATAATATTTCAAAAACACAAATAATAATGCTATCTCTGAGAAGAGATGTTTTATTGCTCAAAATTGTAGATACAACATATGCCTATCTCTGGGAAGAGATGTTTGATTTATTTTTATGGTTACATCTTCATTTATACACATTTTAAAGGTATGAGGAGGATGTGGAAGGTCACCAATATCGAGGGACATTAATTGGTTTGACTTCCATGATTTACAACAATACAAAATTTGAGCAATTACTATTTTTAAAAACTTACTATTTTTAGACTACACTACTAAAATTGAAATTTGGGGCACTTCAATTTGGTTTTAGAGGGTTAAAACTCATTTAAAAGAGATCCATGCCATCTCATGGTGTTTCCCTCATTATTATCTTTCCAATAGTTCAAAGGAGGAGTCAAATAGAGCTATGGTACAAAAGTTATGGCTCCCAAAAGTTCTACCACCAATTGGGGTAGAACCGTCACTTAAATTGTTGCCTGAGATGTTACTCAGATCATTCCTTCCTCCTTGAGAATAAATGGTCCCCATTTCATCAATATTTGTCATCAAGTGTGGTAATTATGTTTTGATTTGATTCCTAATGCATACTTGGAATGGGCTATGCTTTATGGAGTTGTGCTTTGTGGAGCTATGTAGGGCTTAATTATTCACCATTTCTATTTGACCATCAATCTGTGGATGGAAGGATATGAACTTTTTTATCTTGGTATCTATTTTCTTATTTTGTTGTGTTATTTATGTAGTTAGGGTTGCAACATCAGCCTTTTTACATTTCTATGGCTTGACCACCATGAGAACAAATTTCTTGGCACTAATCAGGGAGATAGATGTAGAAGGTGGTACCTCTGGTACCCTATAGTACCATGTTCTAAGAGTTAGGGTGATCCTTATAGTTCTTGATTCATAGATTCCATGTCAATCATACATGAATGGCTAACCAAATAGTACATTGCAAACATCCAGATTGACCACATCACATAAGACCTCATCTTGGAAAGGTTTTATTGCATCATATGAGAGAAGACATTGGTGGGTGACACTGAGGTTTCTCCCTAAACTCAACCATCCAATATTATATGGCTTTGGGTGAGGCTTCATGGATAAATTTAGGCTTTTCACAACATTATCAAAGATTAAATTCTTTTGACTCTCACTATCAAGAATGAAATGTAGAGGCTTACCTTTTACCCATAACTTAGAGTGAAACAACCTTTCCTTATCATTTGGCCTCTCCTCATGGGTCTATGATGAAGCAATGATGGCATTATACTTAGCATCTACAATCTCTTCTTCCTCCTCTTTGACTGTAGTGTGTGTATGAGGTAGAGCAGTAGATGTTGAGGATTGTGACTCAGAAAGTAGGGACTTGATGGCTTGACATTCTTCTTTGGAGTGCATTCTCAATTTGTGGTAATCACACCATTTCCAAATCTTCCCTTCCTTTTTCTTCCAATTTTGGCCTCATGTTTAACCTTCTTTATCACTTTTCCATTTTGAAGGTTGACTCTTCATATTCATTCTTCCATGCTTCTGCTCAATCTTCACCTTGAACTTGTATGCCTCACCAAGGGTTTCCAAATTGAAGAGTTCTATCTCCCCCCATATATACCATTGTAGTCCACCATGATATTTGAGAACCTTGTGTTTCTCACTTTCCTAAATGCCCAATCTCATAGATAGAGAATGAAAAATGTTAGTGTAATCTTGAATAGACTATTCCTTACCTTGGAAAAGTTGTTTCCACTCTATATACAGATCATCATATGCTCCAATGGGGTAGTATTCTTCCTTTACAGCTTCTATGAAATCATCCCAGGTAGGTTCCACCTCAAGGCCAATATCATCTATACTGAATCTCTTCTTGTACACTTCCCACCAATTTTTGATAGGCAATGATGTTTTCAAAAGAGCAAAAGTGATCTCTTTATCAATGAATTTATTTACATAAAAATAGGAAGATAATTGATCCAACCAATTTTCTACTACATGAGCATTGATTTTTCCTTCAAATATAGGGATATCAAAATTCACCTAAACCTTTAAGGGTGTTGGGGAACTAAAAGGATGTGGGGGTGCAAATGAGGAGCTAGAATTTCCCATCAAAATTTTTTGGAGAATTTGGGTGAATTATTGTAGCATCTGTGCTTGTTGCTATTGGAGGGATTCATTCACCATTTCCTTGAAAGGATCAGATGTATCGATGTTGTCTACCATTTGAGCTCATTTGGAGTGAATAGGTGGATAGTCTACTAGTTCTATTATTTTCCACCCAAGCTTCCTATAATTTGACCTCATCATTAGAATCATACACTCTAAAGACAAACCATTCTGATACCACTAATCCAAAACTCAAAAAGTCTTGGTTGAAAAATATTTTAAGAACACACAAATAATAGTGCTATATCTGAGAAGAGATGTTTTATTTCTCAAAATTGTCAAATACAACATATGTCTCTCTCTAGGAAGAGATGTCTAATTTACTTTTATAATTACATATTCATTTATACACATTTTAAAGGTAGGAGGAGGATGTGGAAGGTCACCTCAAGGGAGATTAAGTGGTTTGACTTCCATGATTTACAACAATAAAGAATTCAAGGAATTACTATTTTTAGAAACTTACTATTTTTTATTGCACTACTAAAATTGAAATTTGGGGCACTTCCATTTGGTTTTTTTGGGTCAAAACCCATTTATCAAATCTTGGTACCTTCTCATGGCATTCCCCTCATTCTTAGATTTCAAACAATTAAAAGGGGAGTCAAATGGAGCTATGATGTAAAATTTATGGCTCCCAAAAGTTCTTCCACCAATTGGGGTAGAACCGTCACCTGAATTGTCGCTTGAGATGTTGCTCAGATCATTCTGAGCACTATTTAATAGTATTGGATATGTAGGAAGTGTCCACTGATAGCAGGGCCTTTGTGGTTAGCTCAATGTTGTGTTCTCATGAACCCATTTTTCTCGAAGGTCACTATGAAGATGAATAACTAGGGTTTTACAATTTCATAAAGAGTGATATTCCATGACGTAGATCTAAATGCACCAGAGTGAAGACAAAGTCAAACCCAAAAGTATCTAATTGGTCACATAATTTTTCAATGGGTATTATATATAGGACACTAATTTAAAACCCAAAAAATTTCACTGACATAACTATCCTAAGCTTACATTAGAGTCTAGAGCTCTTATAAGCATCAGATCTAAAATCTAACGACTGTTCTAGAATCTCCTTCTAGCTTGCTTTATACCTATTATATATCTAACACTATGTTAGCATCAAAACCAGTTAAGTACATTAATTATTTTCATTTACATGCATATCTTAGTTATACTTTATATATTTATCCTATATTTAGTGTAATAAATTTAGTGTATGCTTATATCTGAGTTTAGCATTAAATTAGCCTACTATAGATTTGATTATCACCCTTGTGCATTATCATTTCTATATTATTAACCATATTATAATAATGAGATAGGATATCCCCCATATCTAATTTAGGGTTAAAAATTTGGTGAACCTAATATTTGAACATAAAACCCTAGGTTAATTAGGGTTTTCTAATTTTTCTACTACTAATTCTTGATTCCTATAATCTTGCAATCATGTTTACCATGAACATTTGATACAAGAGTATCAAGATATAATCAATTGTACTTATGTAAATATTTTAATGGTTAGTTATTTATGTATTATGTAATTTTAATGAATCTTATTTTTTCATATTGAAGTTTCTCTACTAGTTAGAGTTTCAAATCTTTGTCATTTTAGAATGGTTTGGAGTTTTCCTACCAAAATGGGATTTTTGAAATTGTGAAATCATGATAGTATTTTTTAAGTGTTTTATTTATCCTCAAGATAATGTAATGGAATGATACTAATTGTAGGATTACCTTAAGGTCTAAGGGAATGATTATAGGTATGTCCTATGATTTAACTAATCATAGGTTTGTTAACTTAAGTAGGGTTAAAACCCAAGATAGTGGTCAAGTTAGTTTACTACATTAAGGAAGATAAGTTAAGTTGAGAGATATTTGATTTTAAAATAATACCAAACCAATATTATAAAATTAGTTACAAAGTGGTAAGATCTAACCTTGAATTCAAGGACCAATAAAAATAACGAAGGAAAGGTTAAAGACTAATTCTATAGTCTTTGAAGATGGGGGTTGATGGTCTATCCTAGGTGACAAAAGTTTATGTATGTCAATGGAAGATATATGAATAATAGGAGAATTTCATTATAATATTTATTGAATATATTAATAATTTAAATATTAAGTTCTTAATTTTATTTTTTTGTGACCTTGTTTCATATCTTTATGATGATTTTTGAAGTTATAGAGGTTTGACAATCCTACATAATTAGCACAATATGACACAAAAGGAAGTTTTAACATGTGTGTGTGAGTTAAGTCTAGAGGCTATTTAATAGATATGAAATAACATATTATGATATCATTATAATCATAAATAATCTTAAAAATATAATATATCTCCAAAATTATCTTTTTTAATACTCTCATGTCTGTGTCTACAAGGTAAACTGTAATAGTCAAGAAATAGTGACTATTTTAAGCATTTAAGGGTGACTCAAGTCCTGAAAGTGATTGATAAGGAAGGATATATGTGCATAAATTTTTCAAAGCTTTTAAATATTTCAAACCCAATGATGGGATTTAAATTTACATAAAAGAGAAGTTGTTGATGATTAAAATTGCACTATTTCCAACACCAACAATGGGAAGTTTTCAGGAATGTGGGACTTGCAACCTGAAATGACCTCCAGATTTTAAAGAAGTTGGCTCTTATTTATCTCAAGTGTATAATGAGGAAAGGGATAGGAATTAAATAGAAACACAAATGCAATGAAATAAAATCTAACTATGGTGATGCACCTGAATTTAATTTGACCCTTAATTCTAAGCACAGTGAAGCTATCTTTAAAATTCAATTACATTAAAGAGCAAACAAGGCATGATCAATGTAAAAGATGAGAATAGATAGGATCAAAGGCTCACAGTTTAGACAATTTTGCAATAACATAAAAATATCAACAAAGGCACAGAACTCAGTCTTCTTATTTATTTTCCAGTTACATAAAAGGCACATAAACATGCACAGTTACACAAACTTTCTAACTCAAGAAAATATAAAAAAGGTAAATGACATCACTCTGGCTACAGCAAGAAAGTCTAAAACTTCTTGATAATAATCTCTTGCAAAAAATTATCTCTATCTTCTGATGATCATCCTAGTGATCTATGCACCCATATTTATAGCATCAGACTAGCTCTAGATTACTCACACATTCCCAATCCAATGGTCTAACTGAACTGGAAGTGTCTAACAAAAGATATTTCTTGGATTTGAAATGTTCCATCTCCCTATAGTTCATTGTCTGAAATAGATACACAAGATGCTTCCCATTGTGAAATGGGTGAGGACACTTGGCGTGTTTCACTTACTCTACTTTAAAACTTTTTCATTATTCAAAAGGTACCATAAAATGACACTTGGTAGCCTTTGAGGCACTTACCGAAGACACATGGCACTTTCTGCATAACTTATACTCTTTATGGTGTCTTTACTCAGGAGTGTTCCATCTTTGACATCTGTCACAATCTGCTTTTTCAAACTTTACAATTTATGGGGAATGGGACCCACAACACTTCTCACTCAAATAGATTTAAAAAGGAGAATGGGGATAGGTGTCACTTTCCATGTATTTTTAACAAGGGACACGTGGTGGCTTCCATTGCTTCAACTAGGGACATGAGGCAGCTTCCATTGATCTTTATCTAGACTATAGAAACATTTGGGACTCATTTTAGATTCATACAGATGGTGACACTTGGTGGCTTTTGCTGACTTTAGAAACAAAAACCTGGGTCCCACCATAGTCTTTACTTATCAATGAAACAAAGTGAAGATATTTTGGATGGTGACACATGGCAGCTTTTGCTTTCTTCAGCTAGGGATATGTGGCATCTTTTGTTGCTTTTAGAAAACATATTGAAGCCTTCTGCAGTTGCCACTTGGCACCTTCCACTTGATCCTAAGAAAATATTATTGAAAGAAGCTTTTGAAACTCAAAAGAAATTTAAAACACAGATGCCAACACTTGTCATGCTCCGCTGAGTTACCATGGGACACGTGGTACATTTCGAGCAACTTACAAAAATTATAAAATGTGTGTAGTCCACTGACACTTGGAAGCTTCTACGTGACTTTGATACTTAGACAAAATTTAGGCAAAATAAACTCACACCCATGCTCTATGTCAAAAAACTTCACTACCTCAAAACTGAAATGCACAGGGACAAAACTTGGAGTGCACAACTAAAAATTAGAAAATGAAAAATGTAGAGTTTTTTTACTCTACAGTTCTTGGCGACCCTAAGGACTTTTGAGCCTACTCAAAAAGAATAATCCACAATCTCCTACATGATCAAATGTGACACAAATCACAACTTTAGTAAGGCTGTCTGATAAGCAGACCACTCATCATCAGATAATCCCTGCTTATTTTGCAATTTGTGGAAGGCTAAATCAAGATTGATGATATCCTTATGTGAAAAATTTTGCAAAATATGAACTATAGCCTTCAATTTAAATTCAAGCTAAGAAACGGGAATCAAAATAGCTTCTACTTCAAGCACTGATGAATCATCTCTTAAACCCTGAAAGACTGCCTGATCATTTTGCCTGGCTAACAACAAAAAAGTAATCTCATCAATCATCAACATAGTGTTGCTATCAAGAAAAGGGGAGGGAAGACCCAATTTCACCAGATCTTTAATGTGTTATTTCATGTCTTTGATTCCTTCTTTCACCACATCTAGAAGCTCTCTATAATTGATTGTTGTGGAGTTGCAATTGAGAACCTCATTCACTCTTTTGGCAGCGATCATTCTGTCACTAATCCTTGTTGCTGATAATGTTCCATCAGTTGCATCATATAGCTTTTGTAGCAACATTTGAGAGTCAAACACTCTCAAAGAGATAGTGGATAGAGTGTCTTCAATTGAAGTCTCTACCTTTTCACACAATTTTTGTGTATTTAGCAGAAAGGTTAGAGAAGGTCTGAGCTGAATAATCTCCTCAGAGATTCTTTTCCATATTGATTCATAAAGCTCCTTAACCAGATTCAAAACTCCTACATTCTTAGGCCTATTAGCCAACTCAAGTGTCAATTGTTCTATCAATTGTTACTCAGCTTGAATTTGGGTCTGTATAGCAGTGTATTGTTTTGCTCATTCAACAGCTTCTATTGAAGTTGAGTGACCTGTAGCAAGCTTTCCTCACATTTTTCTTGAAATGCTACCTTTTCCCACCTTAAGGTTGTCACTACATCTTTCACCTGCATTAGCCCTACTTTTAAAGAATCATTTTGGGCCTAAATAGCCTGATGATTCTGAAGAGAAATAGTATCTTGCAACTGTTTGTTGAGACTCTCTATTTCATTATTCTTGGTATTGATTTTTGTAGTCAAACTGCTACAATTTGCCTTCTCTTGGGCTAGATCAGCCTCCATCTTCTGTAGCTTCTTTGATATTTTCAAATAATCCTTAGATACTGTAGAAGTGGATTCATTTAGTAGCTCAACCTTATCTTGGGGTCTAAAAAGTGACATATCTATTGCCACTACATTCATTGTGTAATCTTCAGGCTGCATCTACTCATTTGGCTTGACTATATTAGGTGACAAATGGGTCACCGTTAGTTACTGCTAGATTGGGTCAAATTGTGACCTCATATGTGGTGTGCCAAGGCTTTATTATCTTTGATCTTCTTTTTCTCCATTCGGGCTTCCCTTGCTTTCTTAGCAGCATCTACTTGAGTTTGGAAGGTAGAAGGAGAGGCAATGTGCCCACCTACAAAAGGATAACCTTATGGCAAGCCATATGGAATAGCCAAATGTTGGCTAAGGGAAATCTGAAGAGGTACTTTCTTTGAGATAGAGGGGGGAAAATGAGGCAATGATATGGCCTGAGTATGGATAGATGGGGCAAAATAAGAAGTGGGCACAACAAAGGTGGTAGGGGATATTATTTGGCCAGATGGAATCATCACCCCTATAGGAGAAGAAAGAGATTAAGAAAAAGAATGAGAAACAACACTTACCTGAAGAGCAACTGAAGTACTCTATGGTTGGTGTTGTGAGGGTTCTACCCTCTCCTCTTAATCAAGTTGAAACCTCAGCCTCTTATGTTTCCTTGGTGTTTCTTCTTCTGGTTGTGCTCCCTTCTCTTCAACATTTACCACTATTGCTAGTGGTGATTGTGTAAAACTAGGAACCCTAAGGACTAACGCTAATGGAGAAGCTTTTGGTGGTGAAGATACCACACTCTTTTATTTTTCAATAGCACTGAGAGATTGGGGCCAAATAGTTACAGCTACTGTAGCTGAGGTTTGCCCTGGGGTCTGTAATGTTTGACTAGATTTTGCTCTAGCTTTTGGCTCTCCACCCTGTGTCTGCAAATTGCTTGTATCAGGGCTAGAGATAGGAGACAAATGAAATTCATCCTAGAGTTCCTCCCATTTCTCATCTGAATCCACATTTCCAAAAGAGTGAGTTGTCTCACAAATCTCTTGCCTATATCTCCAATAGGCTTCTATTTTCTCAGTGTTCTAGTCTTTGTTCTTTAATGCTCTTCTTAAACCAGAAGTCATTCTAATTTTAGGATCAAAATCCCTTTGCTTAACATAAAAATTTTCCCATGGCCTATCTTCCTGAAGGGGCAAATCTATCAATTCTATGTAAAAATTAGGAATATCTTCTCTAAGATTTCTTCTATTTTCCCAAAAGGGACAGACCTCATGCATAATTCTGGCAACAACCTTATTATTTTTGACCCATGAAGTTATGAAACCATTTGGGTCATATCCCAATTTATCTTCAATTAGAGAGAAACCTAGGAAGGCTAGCTTTCTCAGCAACATGATCTCAGCATCTCTGAACTCTAGGGCCATGTTGTTTGTCACCCATGGAACATCATACATTTTCTTCTTTTTCTTCCCAGTGCCATATTCATTATCCACCA
Organism: Torreya grandis; assembly: GCA_037957365.1. Lineage (NCBI taxonomy): Eukaryota > Viridiplantae > Streptophyta > Pinopsida > Cupressales > Taxaceae > Torreya > Torreya grandis. The sequence goes on from JARHVA010002142.1 coordinate 1,730,273, forward strand.
TGGACACTTGCCTGGTGACCTCTAAGAATGCTAACCTAAGGGTCAAAATCTTAGGTAGCAACATTGGTTCTCCACTAAAACCATGGACTCTAATAATAGTATGATGGTATCCAAAAAATTAATCACAAGGAATAGTGCAATTGGTTATAAGGCCTAAGACACTTGGATTCAATCTATTTACAACCAGCTCTGGGCTCAGATGACAAAAATTAGGGGCAAAAAAAAGTTCCCAAAATTCATATGGGTCACTAATTTTAGACAAGATATGTGTCCATGCAGACACAAGAATGGTCCTATGTAGACCGAAGCTTGGGTCATACATATTTAGATGCATGTGTTGGGAAAAGATGCTAGAATTTTGATACAACATGAGATGAAATAGATAAGAGGAATACCTAAAAACCCCTTTAGATTTGAAATGGGTGAGCTGATCAACCATTGAATATGCAATTTTCTCAAAGAAATCAAGCTGATACTCCTCAGTCTTTTCAACAATTTTCAATCTGAAGAGGATGGCCATTTGTTCTTCATAGACAGTTGTATCTTCTTTCATTCCAAAAATGAAAGCCGTCATGGAAAGTGCATCTTGACTAGCTTGGGCAAATTGTACTTTTGTTTTTGGTAGTGTCAGCACAGTGGTATCATCATCACCTAATTGCAATTCTGATTTTAGAAACCTCAATTGAGTATTGACGTTTGCCCACATTTTCTGCATTTTGGCAATGGTGGGAAATGTGGTTGTCTTGTCATGATACATGGCCAACATGTCTCTGATAGCCTTTGGTGTAATTTTCACTATGAATGGACCCTGTTATATGGTATTTTAGGGTGCATGAAATAATTTAGAGCATATTTCAACCAAGTCAGGGCATGGATGTACACCTGGGACAATGAATTGTGTCAGCTAGGAAGTCCATATCCTCATTGCGAATGTTTCGTATTGTCCAACCTTGGCCCTTTGAATACACCTTTGATGTGCCCCTTCTCTTAGAGTCTTGCTAGGCTTTTGAATAATTGGGTCCATGATTATATTTTTAAAATCTTTCACCTTTGCTGGGTTATTTGCATAAGCAACTTTAGGGACTCTAGTCCATGGATATGTCTTTAAGGGTTGTGCAGGGGCTGAAGCATATGATTTGCTTGTGAGAAACTTATCAATGGATTCATAAATCCTAGACCCTTGTTGTGAAGACTATGCTCCCTCAATATCTATATCTATACTTGTAAATAGTGAACTATGGTAACTGATATGGAGCTTTGTAATAGGGGAGGCACTTTCACTTAAGCAGATTTGCTATGAACTAAAAATGCAAGTAGCAAGGGTTTTCTAGAAGATGTAGGAATGTTTGAGACACTATGAAGCTTTAACTCTTGTTATAGGGTATTTAATGATCCATCAAGTCTCAAAATGGCATTAAAATCATATAACTGTTAGCAAATCTTACTAAATCTTCATGGGACAGTGAGTTAGACACGTCATGAAAGTGGTTGCGCAAGGTATCTTGGGGAATTTAAGGATTTAGGAGATATTTAATGTGTCAATATTTTTTAAAATTTTGAAAAAGACTCTGAGCCATGGCTACATGTTCAAAGAACACTTATTTAAAAGAAAGAGTGGGAAAAAAAATGGGAAAACAAAGCAACAAGGAAAGGGGAACTATCTAACTATAATACATTAGAGACATAGCTTAACTAAAATGTTTCAAGTAGATCCCATTCACAGGAATATCTTTAGGTTCACCTTCCATTGTTTCTAACTTAAACAATTTTTTCTGTTTACATGCATAAATTTTATAGGGGTCGGTCGATAATGCTTCAATTTTAGTGTGTTGACCCAGCTTGGCAGCTCTTGCATCCCATTTCAAAACAATTGAGCCTACTTCGAAATGGAGATTTGAAGTCCTTTTATTGAAGTAGTCTTTAATTATTTTCTAATGCTTTATTAATGAGTCATGTGTTGCATCCCTCTTTTCTTCAACTTCTAAAATTTTAGCAAGTTTGACCTGCATGGGGCCATTTTCCTTGATTTCAATCTATTTTAACAATTACAGAGCAGGAATCTCCAAGCTTAGGCGTATTATAGTAGGCTTGACATAGACCAATTCATATGGGGAAATTTTCATCACCTACTTAGGTGTAATTCTATCAGCCCACAGTGTTATATTAAGCACTTTATGACCCTCCTTGTGATGATCAACCCCTATTCTCTTGATGAGTCTAATCAGGTTCTTGTTGGCTGATTCTACCAAACCATTACCCTAAGGGTAATAATTAGAGGAAGTTTTTAGATATATTCCATGATTTCATGCAAATTCAGATACTTTAGACCCTAAAAATGCTTTAGCATTATCTAAAATTATGGTGTGAGGAGCCCCAAAGAGAGTAGTGATACTCCCTATAAAATCTAGGATCACATTTTCTATTACTTCTTTGAGTGGCACTACCTCAATCCATCTGGTGAAATAATCTGTGGCAGTTAGAATCCATTTGTGACCCATACTTGACATTGAATTTATCATTTCAATGAATTCAAGATCCCATTGAGCAAAGGGTTCATCAACAATTATAGGACTAAGGGGCATTATTGAATTCCTTCTCATCCCCACATAATATTGACAAGATTGACACTTTTTAACCAATTGATAACAATCTGTAAATAAAGTACGCTAGAAATAACTTACCTCACTTATCTTTATAGCTGTGGTTCTTGCAAAAAATGTCCACCTAAGACTCCATGATGCATTTCATGAAGTATTTTTTTATCCTCATCTTTCTCTATGCATCTTAAAAGTTTGCCATAAATATTTCTTCTGAAAAGAACTTGTTCAATTAAAACAAAATGGGTCCCTTACTGCCTATAGTATCTCTTCTTTTCCTGAGGGAGTTCTCTTGGGTAAATCCCATGTTTCATAAAATGGATCCTATTTGTGACCCATGAGTTTTGATCAACCTCTTGTATCCTCAATATAATTTCCTTTTCTATTTCTAAATCTATGTCCTTAGGTATCATCTTTTCAAGCTCTTGAGTCATGTATTGGCACAACCCCTACCTCTGACTAACTTAGTGGGTTTTACCTCTACATCATATTCAAGGATATTTGTTATCCAATTTGCTCTTTTTTCAATAATTTCACCCTCCATAATGTATTCTCTGACACTTGGGTGAGCCATAAGTATCAAAATCTTACTTTCTGATACTATATGCCTGAATTTCTTGAGGGCTTTTACCATAGCATATGCTTGTTTCTCCACAAAGTTGTATCTAGTTTTGTATTCCCTAAGAGTCCTTGAGAAAAAGGTGAATGCTCTCCCTCCTATCTATCATCTTTCTATGTTAGGTAGCAGTAATACTGAGCTCTCCTCCATAGACATACATTACAAAAGGCTTAGAAAAGTCTAAGTTTCTAAGTGCTAGGGCCATTGAAATTGCTTTCCTGACCTCTTTAAAGGCTTGCCTTCCTTCTGTAGTCCACTTGAAAACCAGGTATTTTTTCAACAAGAGTGTCACTTGTCTTACTAAGCCTACAAAGTTGGATATGAACCAACTGACAAAATTAATCTTCCCCAAAAAAGATTGAATTGCTTTCTTATTTACTAGTAAGGTCAAGTTCATTATGGTTGCAACTCTCTCTGGATCTATATAAACTCCTTCTTTAGATACTATATGTCCCAATAATTTTCCTTGAGGTATAGCAAAGATACATTTCTTAGGATTCAGGGATATTCCAAATTCTTGACATTTCTTAAAAATAGATTCTAAATGATCAAAATGATCAATAGCATTCTTGGAAAAAATAGTAAGATCATCAAGATAAATTAGGATGATTTTATTTATAAGTTCCCAAAATGCTACATCCATAGCTCTTTGAAAAGTGGTTCAAGTATTTGACACACCAAATGGCATCTTAGCATATGAAAATGTTCCCCATTTGGTAGTAAAAGCAGTCTTGTATTGGTCTTCATCAGCTAACCAAATCTGATTGTATCCAGAGAAACCATCTAGCAAGGAAAATCTCTCTGATCCAGCCACAGTCTATAAAATTTGTTCCATAAAGGGCAAGGGATAGTGATCTTTCAGAGATGCTCTATTCAGGTCTCTAAAATCTACATAGATTCTTATGTCACCATTATTTTTCCTAACTGGTACTAGATTTGATACCCAGGTTGAGTGTTTGATTGGAAAAATTATTTTAGAATCTAAAAGTTTCTGCAACTCATCCACCATTAGAGATTTAATCCTTGGATTTACTAGCCTCTACTTCTGTCTGACTAGCTTAGATCCTTCAGTCAAATATATTGTGTGTTGAATGATGTCTCTATTATATCCATGAAGGTCTTCATAGCTCCAGGCTGTGACTCTATCATATCTTTTACATACATCAATTAATCTTTCCCTTTCTTCTTGAGTTGTAGAATTTCCAATTTTTAATTTTCTCCCTTCACTCACCTCTATTTCAGAATAATCTACTTTATTTACTTGGAACCTTTTCTTCTCTAGGCCTACATCTTCTGGATCAAATAGGTTTTCTAAAGTGATCAAGCATTTGGGAAGCTTATTATTCTTTAATTGTATAACTTAGTCTCCATATGCCTCTTCAATTTTTGGTTGCCATTGATTAGCAAATTCCCCTAATTGTTGCAAAAATGAGAGTACTTGAGAATCATTTTTAAATACTTGCCAATTCTCATCATTGTCTAGGATATTTTGCCTTACTATAAATTTTACTAACTCGTTGTTAACTAATAGGCTAGTTATTGGATCAAACTATGAGCCAATTTGTGCCATCTTATTAGCTTCAGAATTTTGGGTTCTAAGAACTACTTCAATATTGAAAGCTTCAAAATATTCTATTAAGTCCCAAATTTTGTGTCTATAGGATCTCATCCTTACATTTTTGGCTATTGCCTTTTCCCTAATTTGCTTCACCACTAATTCTAAATCTCCTTTTACTATTAGATTCTTTATTCCATTTTTCTTGGCTAATATGAGCCCATGTACTAAGGATTCATATTTAGCATCATTATTAGTACAAGCAAATTGGAAATGAATAGCTCTCAAAATTTTCTCCCCATTTAGAGCAACAAGACAAATTCCTACTCTAGCACCACTTTTACTTCTAGCCCCATCAAAATTTAAGGTCAAGATTTTTGAATCTTTTTTGGATTCTTGAGTAGTTGGCGTTTCTTCCCTTAAAACATTTGGGATTTCATGATCTTCATCAAAAATGACATAAGTGCCCAGACTAGTAGAGTCATAATTTCCATATGGATCACTATGCATCATAGCTAATAAATGGTTATTTTCCTCTTCTTGGTCATGTTCATTCCAATCACCCAACTCTTCAACAAAGACCTTTTCTTCCTTATTTAGCATAGTATGAGCTGCCCCTAATTTTGAGGTTAGTTCATTTGTGATGTGATCCTTAGATAATGGCTCAGATAGTATTTTCATCTTTGAACCATATTTGCTTTTTAGGATGAGGTGAGACCAATCAAGTGACATATATCCTCCTATCTTGGCTGTGAAATCCTTGGAAAAACATAGGCCAAATATAGGGGATATATCTATGACTACTACATCTTGATTGACAATTATATTGGGGCAAGTATATAATTACAATGGGAGTTGTTTAATTCTCCCTATTATTTGCACTGATTTTCTATCCAACTGCATGACTCCTCTAGTAAGTAGCTCATAATTTATTTTTAAAGCATCTGCTATTTGCTTAGGCATTACTATAGTACTAGCCCCTAAGTCTATCATCGCATTATGCAACAATTTATTTCCAACTATCAAATTCAAATAGAAGGGCTTTGGTTTGGATTTACTTACCTCTATTTTATTATTCAAAAGGGTTGTCTTCAGAGGAACTGTGTCCTTAAGCTTTTCTTTATTAGCAGGTCCTTTGGTGCCAGTATGTTTAGGCACTGCTTGGCCCTACAGAGCTTCTTGTAATAGTATATTTTTCTTAGGAATGGCTAATATGTCCCATATTGACACTTGTGTTGGATTCCTCTTTAGCTGATCCACCACATTCACCAATCTTAATGTTTGGGTTCTTTAAAAATAAGGGTACCTTACTTTTTCTTGAACTTGTCTAGGAACTACTTGATTCTGCACTGGCTAATGCACTTCTTGTCTAGTAGCTATGTTTTGATGACTTTGAAATGGAGGAGGCCCCATAACTTCATTATTTGTGACTTTAGGTTGTTCCATCATCCTTATCTTTGATATGGTATAGTAGTCTGATTGCACCACTGGTTTCTTGGAAGTAGAAGCTTCATTCAAGAATACTGACTCTTCATCTTCAACCCATGAAAACAAAGCATGTTCTGGGGCTATTTCTTCTTCTTTTTGTAAATATATCCCTTGCATCTGAGCCATCAAAACTAAATTTTACATACCAGAGGACTGGTAGGCTTGAGTGTCAGAAGTACTTACAAATTATCCATCCATTCTTTTTTGATCTGCTAACTTTTGTTGTAGATTACCCATGGGACAATCTCTGGGCATATGAGCATTATTACGAGGTAAACACCAAGCATTTGTGCCATCTACATAATTATTATGCCCTTGAACAATCTCCCTATTTGGATTAGGGGGAATAGTCTGTGAGGGTGTAGGGACTACAACTAATTGGTTTGCTGGTTTAGGGTTATTTTGCCTTTGATGACCCTGATACTGGTTTGGCTATGGTGGAAATATATTTCCTTGGTAGCCTTGATATTGGGGTTTAGGATAAGGATTTTTCTATCTTTTTATGTTAATTAACTCATAAGAAAATATCCTTAATATGTTCTTGATATCATCCATCTTAGATGACTAGGCAGGGACAAGTTCTTTAGCAGGTTGTTGAGGATATGTGTACATAGACATAGGTGAGGCTATGGAATTATGGGTTTCTTGAGGCAAAGGTAAGGTAACTCTAGAAACATGGGCATGGGAGGCCTTGGGGGCAACTTTCCAACATCTATTAAATTATTTTTAGCTCTAACTGCATAGTCATATGCTTCTGGCAAAGTCTAACCTCCAAGTGACTAAATCATTACTGATATATCTAAATTTAAAGCTTTAAGATAAAAGACTATAGCCATACCTAGTAATGGTCTTATTGTAGCAGGAATTCTTTCCCAAGTCTTTTGAAATCTTGAATTGAAGTCAGTCATTGCTTCTTGTGGTGCCCTTTTGATAGTAATCAATTGTTGTAACAAAGAAGACTTATCACCCTTTTCTTTAAATCTTTCAAAGAAAAGATCTCCAAGTTGATCCCATGTAGATATTGTATTTGGGGTCAAGGATCTGTACCATTCTAGAGCCTTCCCTTTAAAATAAGCTGCTAATAATCTTATAGCCACATTCTGATGTGTGACCACATGAATTGCACAAACATCAGACACATCTTGTAGATATTCTTCAAGTGTTTTAAAATCTTGCCCACTGAATTTGGGTAGAGCTTTTTGGGCATTTACTAGAATAGAATCTTAAGTGGCTGGTGGTATTGAGAGGATCAAAGGACTACCAGTGTTCCAACTTGCATAATTCCTTGGGGGTATAGGAGCTCCCATATTTACTCTTGGTATTGCTATAAACTAATTTACCCTTCTTCTTAGACTAGTTACCAATGGTGGAAAAAGAATACCTAGATTTACAACAGATTGAGATCTTGTTACTGGTCCATAGCTCTGACTCCTTGTAGCTCTCTAGTTCATATGGTCTTGAAAGAAACTTCAAGATGGTGTCCCACTGAGCATGCCAAAAATTGTTGATGATTAAAATTGTGTTGTTTCCAACACCAATAATGGGAAGTTTTAGGAATGTGGGACTTGCAACCTAAAATAACCTCTAGATTTTAAAGAAACTGGATCTTCTTTATCTCAAGTGTATAATGAGGAAATGGATATGAATTAAACAAAAACACAAACGCAATGAAAGAAAATCTAACTATGGCGATGTGCCTGAATTTAATTCAACCCTTAATTCTAAGCACAGTGAAGTTATCTTTAAAATTCAATTACATTAAAGAGCAAACAAGGCATGATCAATGTAAAAGATGAGAATAGATAGGATCAAAGGCTCACAGTTTAGATTATTTTACAATAACACAGAAAATATCAACAAAGGCACAAAACTCAGTCTTCTTATTTATTTTCCAATTACATAAAAGGCACAAAAACATGCACAGTTACACAAACTTTCTAACTCAAGAAAATAGAACAAAGGCAAATGACATCACTTTATCTATAGAAAGAAAATATAAAACTTCTTGATAATAATCTCTTGTGGAAAATTCTCTCTATCTTCTGATGATCATCCTAGCAATCTCTGCACCCATATTTATAGCATCAAACTAGCTCTAGATTACCCACATGTTCCCAATCCAACGGTCTAACTGAACTGGAAGTGTCTAACAAAAGATATTTCTTAGATTTGAAACATTCTATCTCCTTGTAGTTCATTAGCTGAAATAGATACATAAGACACTTCCCACTGTGAAATGGGTGAGGACACTTGGCGTGTTTCGCTTGCTTTACTTAAAAACTTTCTCATTATTCAAAAGGCACTAGAGAATGACACTTGGCAGCCTCCGAAGCACTTACTGAAGACACACAGAATTTTTTGTGTAACTTATACTCTTTACTATGTCTTTGCTTAGTAATTTTTCATCTTTGACATCTATCACAATATACTTCTTCGAACTTTACAATTTACAGAGAATGGGACCCATAGCACTTCTCACTCGAATAGCTTTAAAAAGGAGAATGGGGACAAGTGTCACTTTCCACATATTTTTAACAAGGGACACATGGTGGCTTTCATTACTTCAGCTAGGGACATGTGGCGATTTCCATTGATCTTTATCTAGACTATAGAAACATTTAGGACTCATTTTAGATTCATACAGATGGTGACACTTGGCAACTTCTACTGACTTTAGAAACAAAAACCTGGGTCCCACCACAGTCTTTACTTATCAATGAAACAAAGTGAAGATATTTTGGATGTTGACACATGGTGGCTCCCACTTTCTTTAGCTAGGGATATGTGGCATCTTCCGTTGCTTTTAGAAAACATATTGAAGCCTTCTGCAGTTGCCACTTGGCACCTTCCACTTGATCCTAAGAAAAGCTTATTGAAAGAAGCTTTCAAAACTCAAAATAAATTTGAAACATGGATGAAAACACTTTCCATGCTCCACTGAGTTACCATGGGACACGTGGTACATTTTGAGCAACTTATAGAAATTATAAAATGTGTCTCAGCCACTGACACTTGGCAGCTTCCGTGCGACTTTGATACTTAGACAAAATTTAGGCAAAAGAAACTCGCACTCGCGCTCTGTGTCAAAAAAATTTACTACATCGAAACCAAAATTCACAAAGACAAAACTTGGAGTGCACAACTAAAAATCAAAAAATGAAAAATGTAGAGTTTTTTTACTCTACAGAGGTCTCATCCAGTAACCTAACTGTGAAACCCTTAGTCAAGGTTTAATATGCAAAAAGTGTTATATCTCATAAATGAACCTTGGAAAACTTGTGAAACCTTGTATATTGATAAATTAGATTGTTTATAATATTTTTTAGTTGGTTTCATAAATTAATAAGTCTTTTATAGGGATAAATTTCAAAAGTATAGTCAATAAACCTATTTACTAAGGTTCAAGAACATCAAATAGGGTATATCTTTGAACTAATAAAGTCAAGCGAGATAAAACTTTGAGGAAAGGTTTTTAATGATATTTTAAATGTATTTCAAGTGGTCATAATGATAAATGAGTCCTATTATATAATATATAATGTGAACTCAAATTGTATACACATGAAAATAGTCAAGGCATTGTCAAAGTAAGAGCTAAGCTTGTAAATAAGAAAGATCATTAGTTACATAGTTATCTTTGATCACATATGATTAGAAAAGCTTGGAATTAATAGGTTAGAGAAGGTACAATTTTTTTCAAGCTATAAGTGATATAAATATAAATAAAGTTTCTTTGATTCTATTATAAATAATATTAATAAAGGCTTAGACAAACCAAAAACCTAAGTTGTTTCATTTTAAGGTTATTACGACCAAGATGGCTTTAAAGCCTCAAGGATATCTAGAATACATTAACCATTAAAGATAGACATAGAAGACCTAGTAAGTAGACCTATGATAGGTTTACTTGCATTAACATATCTATAAATTATTTCATGGTCTAATACCTTATAGTTTTTATGGTTTGCTACATTAGTTGTATGGTTCAAACCATCTAATCTATAAGGGATTTAAGACCTACATTAATGCATACTTATTCTTGTTCTAATGTTTACAATGAGAAAGATTTAAATCAAAAAACAACACTTGATATTTATTAAATATTCCTTTTGCAATGATATATATCTAGTATTTAAATGCCAATGTGCATGCTCTCAACCACTCATTCTACTTAAGTCTTATTCTAATGATAGCTACCATCCTACACCCATTATTCTCTAATGGATTATATTGTATTAAGCAATCCATGTTGTTACTACTCAAAAAGATAGGATTTTTAAACCTATTCTTCCACCTTTTAATACACAACATGTGCCTCCTAAACCTAAGCTTGTAATAAAATATAATGGATATTTCATTATTGACCAATTAAGCAATGTGCATGAAAAAATTTCAATCCTTGAGCTCCTAAAGAAATCTAATGTCTACAAGGATATCCTATAAGAGGTATTATGTGAGACACAAGTTCCAAATGATATTGAGCATGCTTATTTTTTAGCTATTATGAAATATCTCAAGAATAATAATAAACTCATCCCCTTTGATCCAATATATTTACCATCTAAAGATATCATTCACCAAAATTTGCCTTTGTTCATAAAGTTACCATGCAAATTAAAGGTATTAAAAGAGTGTTCATTGATAATGGATCAAGCCTAAACATTTTTAGCATACAATTCCTAACCACCATAGATATTAACACAAACCTTATTCAAAACACAATTACGCACATAAAAAGGTTTGACAACTCACATAGCCCTATAGATGCTCAAATTACATTGGATGTGACCTTAGAACCAAAAATGATTTCAACTACTTTTCATGTCATGTCTCAATCCTTTCATTATAATTACTTTTGGGTAGACCTTGGATACATTTAATGGAATTTTTTCCATCTACACTTCATTGATGTGTAAAATTCATACATGAGAGGAACTTATTATCCATGTATGTTGATGATGAACATTTCAAATTTTGTAAAATTATACATTATTCAAATTAAGGCATACCTATAGTGGTACCACCTAAAAAAAATATCCCTCTTGAGCATATAAATATGTATTAAATAGTTGAGTCAAGTATAATGGGTACTTTATCTCCAAATGTAAATAATTCACTATACGCTAAGGTGAAAATAGATATGCATAAGTAGAAAGTACCATTACCAAAGGAGACAATAGAACCACAAGATCACCCACCATTTGAGCTTCCTTTATTGATCAATACTGACTAGACAGATGGTCATTTTTAAATATTATGATAATGATGATGATATAGCTTATGATATGTCAGATGAGAAAATGTGAAATTTAAAATGTGATACACTTGATCACTTTTCACATATCTTATCTAAACCTACCATTCCTAGTACATATAAGATAATAGTAGATGAATATGTAAATGCTTGCTACTCCATACACCCCTCTTGGATGAAAATAATGAGTCAACCTTAAAAGGGTCAAATGAAAATTCATCATGTGAATAATGTGGAATATTATCAAAAGAATTCACAAAAAAAATTACAGAACATGACACATCAAGGTATCTCCTTGCCTCATGAAAGAAAATTAATATATATTTCAAACAATAGCATTACTTCTTATACTACACTATAAAACATGAAGAGGAACATGCTATGTGCATTTTTGACCTATAAAATCATTATGCAGATAATGTAAAATATCAGACTTAAGGTTTTTAGTTATTGAGTGTTATATATACCTATGACCATTTATTCGATGAGATCATAAAGTAGATTTTTAAAATATTCCAAAAATATCAAAAAAATCCAAAACATTCAAAAATCCAAAAAAACTTTTGGCACCTAAATGTTATATTATCTCTTTGGAATCTACATTAGTTCCATGTTGATGGATGGCATAATCAGTTACTCCTACATACACATGTGTCACACTTCTACTTGATTGTGATATAGGCATACATGGCACATGATCTATTCCTATTTTCAGATTTTGGGCCTTCCATCTACTCATGTCATGTAGACATTAGGGACATTTTCTTCTTTAATATTGATATACATAGGTTATATGATTTTATGATCACTCTACACTACCATTTTATAGCTTACATATGTACTTACGCATGCCTTTATAAATGATTATATCTTACACATAGTACTTGATATTTTATACACTTGACATTTTTTTCTAATACATTTGATCCATGGGATATTATGACATATTTATGTTGGTTTTTTATTCTTAACTTTATACACTTCCTTGAGTGTCTTACCTTGATATTATGTTCCTTATTAGAGCATTTGAATATTCTCCTTTGATTTCAGCCCTCATGTCTATGTATAATTTCATTGACATTTTCAAATTTTATTATTTATTGTATGGACATTTTAAAATGTCATCCTTACTTTTTTGGACATTTGACTAATTCATGTCCATTAAATTTTGTGACATTTGAATATTACCCTTATTTTTAACCTCTTTGGACCATTTTCATTTGAATTGCTTTTGAGTACTCTTTTATGTGTGCTTATATTCTTGTTGATCTTATACAGTTACTATCTAGACGTTGCCATGATCACTATCATGCATATTAGGCCTTCATGTGATCACATTAGTTCTATGGACTTAAATTCTATATACCTATACAAATTCATTTTATATGCTACATGGTTACATTCATAGATTATACAATTGTCTTATCCTTTTGAGGTGAGGTAACTACTAGTTCCTATCTTTCCCTCACCTCAAAGGAGGGGCATATTAGTGGGGGAATATCATAAAATCATTATTCCCACACTTGTAATATTTTTTAAATTCATTTGGTTCATTTCATATGGGCATGGCTTCCACACATTCATATTTTTTAAATTCAGTGGAGGCATGCTTTCAAATATGTACTCCACAATTATTTAGTATTTATCATCTCCAAATTATAGTAGGGGCATGTTTTCAAAACATATTCTCCACATTGTTACTTATATCAGTTTCAAATTTATCCATATATAGTGGGGGCATGGTTTGAAAGCTTTTTCTCCACACTTACATAATTGGTGAAAGAACATAGTTATATGATTTAGATTCATAGTTGTGGTAGAATTATTTACATTGGTACCATTTTTATACACAGTTTCAATATTATACATACCTAAGTTTCATTTTATATGCAATGTGTGCCTAAAATTTAAAAATCCAAATTAATTTTAGATTAAAAAACTCTTTTATGGACTATTACCACATCACTAATGTTTTCATACTAATACCCTATGGAGTTTTGTGAACTTTATTGAGCCAATATACTACAATAGTTGGCTCACTTTTTCGTATGATTGAGATGATTAAATCACTCAATCTTTCCAAGCTTTTAGGTTTGACTTGATTACATCATCTATCCTCACTAGGTTATAATTATCATTGGGTTGCATGGTTAAGTTAATATCAACTACCAAGTGGAAAATCACTTTTGATCTCTCTCTCTCTCTCTCTCTCTCTCTCTCTCTCTCTCTCTCTCTCTCTCTCTCTCTCTCTCTCTCTCTCTCTCTCTCTCTCTCTCTCTCTCTCTCTCTCTCTCTCTCTCTCTCTCTCTCTCTCTCTCTCTCTCTCTCTCTCTCTCCTTAGATATATGCACTTTAAATATTTATCTATATTTTTACTAATCTTAGTTTTAAAGCCTTACAATGATACATCTTTTTCAAAATAAATTATCAATAGGCAAGGTAGTTACATCAATACAAGGGTGTACTCCTAAACCTTGATCTTTAAATTTCAATATATTTCAAGTAATTTCAATCCTCGAATATATTAACTCATTATATACTATAACATGATCTTAGGTACAATTCAGTCACTAGCAAAGCATTCAGGTTGGGCATATGTAAATACAAAGTGTGTTATACACACCCAAGTATGCATTCCTTTCTTTTAATCTATAAATTTCATTATTAGATTAAAGGGGGAATGTAGGCTATATTTATGGATTATATAGAACCTCAATCTTATACACTTGGTAAACTAAAACCTTGGTTGTTCCTTTCAATTTTTTACCTTTTCCAACTTCTTTAAGTCTCACATGTATTTTGTCTTGTGCCCCTTGGCTTATATCTCTTAGTCTAAGAAGTCTTATGTTGATGACCTAGGCCTTTTATCTTGCCTAGAATGTTTAAAATGTACTTATCTTCCATATCTACAAGTTTTAAACCTATACCTCCTTTCTTGTTCCCTATATACTAACATTTGGGATAGATACTATTATCAACATAAGTTTATTGACTCTGACCTAAGTGTCTAATGCCCTAAATTCATCTATTTTTCAAATGAAATGTTTCTTAATGGTCAACTTAAGTGATTTAATATGGGTTATTTCTTTAAAGGGATTGATAGAAATATAAGATCAAACATCATTCATTCCTCACCTAGCACAGACCTATAAAAGACCAAGAGAGACCAAGGAAACTTATCAAAAGCACTATATCAAGCATTCAATTTAACAAAGCTTCCCTATTTCCATACTAATTAGGTACATCACATCTACAGGTTTGAGTTACTAAAGGAGAATCCCAAGAACATAATTTTCCAAGTTACAATCTAGATCATTTTTTGTACTTGTTTTTACACATATTGTATGATTCACACACAAGTCAACACATAAGGGAGAATTGCATGAGTTTGAGACCTATTATATAGTATTGGATATTTAGGCATCACCCACTAAGAGCAAGGTCTTTAGGGTCATCTTGACACCATGTGCCTACTAAACCATTTTTCCCCAAAATCACTATGAATATGAATAACTAAGGTTTTATAATTTCATAAGAAATGATAGTCTATGACCTAGATTTGAATGCACTAGAGTGAAGATGAAGTCAAACCCAATAGCATACAAGTGGTCACATCATTTTTCAATAGGTATTCCATATAATACACTTGCATCTAACCTAGATAATAGCATTAATGTAACCATCCCAAACTGACTTAGTGTCTAGAGCTCTAGAAGCATCAAATCTAAAATTTGATGACTATTCTAGAATCTCCTTTTAGCATGATTTTTACATATTATAGATCTAGCATTGTGTTAGCATAAGAACCAACTAAGTATATTAATTATTTTTTATTTCCATGTATATCTTATTTTTACTTTCTATATTTATCCTATACTCGGTTTTAAAAAATTAGTGTATGCTTATATGTGAGTTTAGCACTCAATTGGCCTATTGTAGATCTGATTATCACCATTGTGCATTATTATTTATATATTCTTAACCCTATTATACCACCAAGGTATGATATACCCTATATCTAATTTAGGGTTAAGCATATCCATTTGCATTTTGAATTCAAAATTAGGCATATTGAGAAACAAATGTTATCATGATTCATTTCTAGATTATGATGCATATTATCATGTACAATATTAAAAATCAAGTGTCAAAATTCTAAGCAATGTTACATTCAAATATACCTCTCTATCTGATCCAATCATAATAATAAAAAACATCATGATCATTCACATCACAACTAAGCATAACATTTATCTCATCAATCATAATAGAAAGAGCATCTCTAAATCAGATTCATGTCAATCATGTCTAATTTAAGTAAAAAAGACACAAGAAAATGAAATAAGAATAACATTAGATGGAAATAAATATCATAAATCCCTTTATATGTATATAAAATTTAAAATGTCCATATATACTTAAAAATGGTTCATATACATTAAATGAGAATACATGTACATCTTAGATCATCTGAGTACATATAAATGTGTACATATCATAAAGCCAAAATTGTAGAGCTTTGTTTGAAAATCAACTCTAGTTGTGCCCATCTCTCATAGATCTACCCTGTGGATCACCTCATGGAGAGATATCTCTTATCTTATCCTAAGGTGGGGTTAGTTGTGTTGTAGGACCCATAGCTGATGATCAAGGAGATGACTAGGATACATACTAATTAAGGTAGTGGTCTTTTGAAACTGGCTTGATCTAGATGATGATCACTATGAATTATACTCTTAAAAATTAGTACCCCTAGCTAAATTTGGTACTATTGCCTCATATAGGCTCTTTTATAAGTTGGCCTCATCCTTATCTTAAAGGCTCTTCTCAAAATATTATAGTATTCTCCTCTATAACAATCTATAAAGAATCATCTCGCTATGTTTTTACCCTAATCAAATCTTCTTGGTTCATATCTCTTTATGTCTTAGCACTATCCTACTCTAGCCATGTATAATTCCACTCTACCTACATCGAATCCCACTCTACTTGAGCCAAATCCTACTCTACTAGAATGGTATCTATATGGTCAATTGTGCCTATATCTATAGCATCTGACTCACCTCTACCCTTAGTCTAGAAATTTTTACCTGATGTGCACTAATCTAAATATGTATTGAGGTTACCTACTATCAGTGGTGATCTAATATGTCATATATCCTAGTGATCTTAATATATTTAGTGATGATATCCTATCTCAACCAATCAATAGTATCATGATTAGTGGATGATATTTCTAGTCTTGATGAGCTAACCTACCATAGATCTATGTCTTATCTAAAACATGATCAGCTCCTCCTACATCCATCTTTACCATCTCCTTATCTAACCTTATCTCCACCTCTTCTTTTACATACTCCACATCCATATACCCCTCATCCTCCTCCCATCCTCTCCCTCATTTTTTCCCTCTTCCTCTAATCTAGACCCTACCACCATCACTATGAGTCTTAATTGATGAACCTGTAGTGGTACATATGCTTGAGCTCCTTGAGATCCATGTACCTATCCCTAGTCACCACCCAATAGAGTCATTAATATCAATGGTTTATACTGCTCCCACCATGTCATATATGTTTTAGTAACTCCTAAGTATATTGGACCTTATACATAATCCCAAACCACCTATAAATCAACCCATATCTAGCCCTTACCTCTACTTGATCCACTACTAGTCCCCACTAGTGTGTCTCTATGGTCATGTGAGTAAAGTAATGTGGCCCCATATGTGCATCCTATGGTATCCTAAAGTGACATTGTACCATGTATATTCTATATTGCCCTATAGTGTAATCCTAACATCCAACAATATTAAAAACTAGGGTCATGTACAACATATACTCAACATCTTCCCACTAATATTGAATACCTAAATAGGGCCTCTAAGCCAAATCTACCTCTATCATCTCATATATATTTCTATGTAGTATAATAGATCCCCCTATCTCATATTCCCATGTCCCACATGATACCACCCATAGGCCATTAGCTCCTCTAGCCTCTATTGCCACCACCCTAGTGGTTTCTCAATTAAAATGTGTTCCCATACCCAGACCTAGAGAAATGTAGCCACACCAATACTTCACCCTAATTGGTATACCATGAAATTAATATCATGATATAACTATGATAATATAGTAGGTCCCCATGTAAACATAAAAATATGCTTTAGCATGTCCCTCACTACTTCACCTAGGCCCATGTGAAATGACTGCTCACTCTTGTCAGGCATCAAAATGTCATTGATAATATCCATAAAAATAATTGCTTCCTTGTCAAATATGATAGGATCAACCTCTATGGCCCTATCACATGGCACATACATAACTAGTTTGATCTCATTGATTTCCACATACCCAACTTGAACCATCTCAATTTCAAGGTGTCATGTTAAGTCATCTAACATATCTTGTCTAAGCCTTAGAGCTATCCAATATAATGTCTACCCTCTCATAAGCACCTAAATAATATGCCATATATCCTCTAGTGTGATGGTCACCTAACCTATCAACAACAAGAATGTCAAAGTATATGAACACCATTTCTCCATTAAAGTGATGATTAACACCCAATTTATTCTAATCACATGCATCCTTGCCACATATAGGAGACCAATCACTAAAAATAAACTAAGCATATCATCTATCCATACCATCAACTGATGTAAGATATGGTATTTCCTATCACATGTTATGATTACATCAACCTACTCCTACACTTCAATCAAGGTTACTAAAGTTAGTCATCTATAACTAATTTAATCACATTTCTACTTGCTAATCAAATCCATTTCCTAGTGTAATCATTTTATTGGGACTTGTTTAGCTTCATCATTCACTTTCTCAATATTATCCTTGTTTAATTTATGTTCCTATATACATAAATATGTTTTCACTAGTTTCATATGAATTCATTGTTTTGTCTCTCTAGAACATATTTGAACCTGTTTGCTAGCACATTTAGAAAAGTTATTGGATTTAACAAATGTTAATTTTCTTCTACAATAAGTTTAATGCTTTTTCTCAGTATTTGAGAAGATGTTACTTTGTTTACATATCACATTGCCTTCTCAAAAATGGGAAAATGTATACACTCCATTTTTATCACTTTCATGTCAAAATTGCAAAATGAAATGACTTCCTACAATTGCACACAAACTGGTCTAAAATCATTTATTCATCTAACATACAAGTTTGAATTCACCTTGGAGAATCTCTAGGTGGGAAAATTCACTATATTAAGTATGTTTGATTATCATTATGGTCATTTTCTCTAGTCAATTCTCCTACTCTGATCAATTCAGTAATTATCCTTTGCTAATCAATTAATTCAAATATTTCCCCTTCTCTAAATCATTTTTCTAATCAAATTCCCCACATTGTATTAATTAAATTAATCTTGAATTAATTGAATTAATAATTATGATAGTTATAATTATATGCAAATGGAATTATAATTTTTTTAAATTATTAATTATTCTTTTTCCTTATCCTTCCAAAGGGAATCTTCATTTGAAAAATAATCTAGAGATATTATAGAATATAATTTTGTGAGATCACTAATTACTAGATGAATTAATATAAAGGATTATTTTCCACCTTTCATCTTGGAGATAATATAAAGGGCCCTTAATGAATCTTATGAGATATTTTAAGGAGTATTCTCAACCCTTCATCATGAAAATAATATGAAGGGCCCACATTAGTTATCCATGTACTTTTTTTAGAATGGTTCTCCACCTTTCATCTTGTAAATAAGATGAAGGGCCCACATTAACTCTCACAAAGATATTTTGAGGATAATTATCTACCCTACATCTTGAATACAAGATGGAGGGATCATATTAATCCCTCTTTTATATTTACAAGAGCCATCCTCCACCTTTCATCTTGGACAAGATGAAGGGATCATGTTATCAATCTATGTGTTGATCCATGTGCCTTGTTGAAGATGCATTCTCAACCATCTATCTTGAATTCAAGATGAAAAGTCCTCATTAATTCAAAATTTATATAAATATACCCCTTCTTTTTATAATTTTTCATGCTCAAGACTCATAGTGAAGCCCTATCAATTTCATATGCTAACTTGTGCATCGAATTCCATGCTTATCAAATCAATTTATTAAATAATTTAAGGAGATATAGTCCATTTTGGGATTAAAACATTATCAAAGACTACTTGAAGCTACATCTAAGCCACATCCACTTCTGACAAGGTGAATGGTCCATGAAAAGGAAGGCAATCAAGTGTTTATTTTCTTCCATTTGTTTCAATTTTGTTTAGCCTTGCCTTATACTCATCGAGGTCTTAGGCTCAAGTTAATATTTCATTTGATTTATTTGATTGACTTATATAACATTTTGAAAATAACACTTTTGAAAAATCCTATGGATATAGTGTAGAATATTATTTCACAAAGAAATGTCACATTGGGACAATCATGGTTAAATAAAATGGGATAACTTTTTGATAACATTAAAATGACTATCTCCTTTAATATCTAAGTTGGTGTACTTACATATCAAAAATATAGAGCACATACAATGAAGGATATATTTATATCATATCCAACTCAAGTATGGGTGTTAAATATAAATCCAACATTTAAATATCAATTTATGGAATAAATAAATAATATTACATAAGAAGAGCATGAAAATGAACCATTCAAAATTGTCATGAGCCAGATACACCAGAGAGTTTCAAATATCTCCTCAAATGATTATTGTGTACAATTCTTATTTGTGAGTGGTCAGTCATAGAATTTTTACACACCCCATATGATTTCTTGTTATTTTTCCTAGACATATTCATTATGTTTAAATGATAAGTCATTTTATTCATTTCCATCTAACAACCAAGTAATAAAACATAAAATACATTAAGTAATCCAAAAATAAATAACATCATCTAAAAATTAAATATGTAAATATAACATGAAATATAAAAATATAATATTGTATAAATCTCAAATGAGTGTTTAAAATAATAGGGGTATGGAGGTCCTATCCTTTGACATCATCTCTATACCTAGATAATGACACACCATTATCTACATGAAGACCTTAGGAATGAGATCGAATATGGCTCTCCCTATCTTCATATATGTATTATGTAGCTCAGATCCTACTATGTTCATCATGTACTCTAATGTTCTCTAATTGAAGATGAACACATTTAGAAAATAATTTTTACCCAAATCACTGCCACATAAAACTAGTGAAGGAATTTATTACCTCTCAACTATGCTCTTGAATCATCTCTCTCTTTAGATTTTTCAATGTAGGTTTTGGCTACAATAGTAACATAGTCAAATAAGGGTACATGCACACCTACAAGGTCACTCAATTAATACACCTTCTACTCCATCATCAAGGATGTTTTATTTCAAAGTGTGAATAGACTCATCTAAAATTTCTATCTAATACGTATCTCTTGGAAAAAAACATGTCATTTATACAATACATTGCAAAATTCCAAAAAAAGTATGATAAAATACAAAAAACCAATACATATATACTTACAATCATCTCCAATATCTACAATAGGTTAATTAGTAATTACATCACCTCCTTCACCATCCCCACCCTATGTCTAAGGCGTGATTCTAGCATCATTAGACATAATAGGAAATAATAAATTCCATGTATTATACATCCACCATCAGATGTAACTAATAGTATAAATCTTATTATCACTATCATCTATGACCACTGGGAGATCCACTTCTCCTATAAGAAGTGATGCTAGATCCTCACAATTAAGATGGTCTTGATCTCCTCATATGCAGATAGTCCTATATTTTTATTCCTATGGGTATGGTGCTATGGGTTCTTCCTATCTAACTCCAAAATTTAAAGTCACCTTCTCATACTTAAATCTCTAAAAAACACTAAGAAAATAATCATGTAACCACACATTAACCATTATATGCAACTCTATGGTATCATTAGGATAGCCTAAAAAAACCTCTATAAGGTTTCCAAGTTACCATATCAATATATAACTCATCAAATATAATATGATAATCCATAGTGTTTTGACCACTACAATTAATGTCAACCCACTACTCAACACATGTTTTCAAATGTGCACAATTGGCATGAAAACCTCCAATAGGCCATTTAATAATAATATGCTAATAAAACCACATATGTAATAAGGTGGACAATCCTAAACCTCAACCATGTTCCTCTCTACTAAACCTATAGAAGTGGGCTAATAGGGTACACCTGAAAGCATACCAAATATCATGATCCTCAATATTTCAAACTTTATGGTTTAAGTGATACAATATCACCACCTATATTTACATAAATCTAGTCATGGGTAATTAACAATGTTAATTCTTAACATTTTTTAAAACCACTTGACTTGTGCTCAAATACATGACTTATTCACCATAACTCTAGTCATTTATCTATATGTAGGCTTGACCCTCTATTTTTCATCACCACTACATAATAATTTCCAAGTCAATTCTTAAAATGTCTTTTTCACTATCAGATTACTTCCAACATCAAGATATTTATCCTTACTTTCTTGAGATAGATCTGAATTAAGAAGACATATCTACTACAAACCTATCCACCTATCATGGATTTTTACCCATCTCATTTAACAAATAGGTTCCAAATTTTAAGAAAAAAATTAGGTCATCTACAACATTTTAATTTTAGCTTAAGGAAATTATTCAAAAGGTTCACTATAAATAAAAAACAAATGTCATTCATTAAGGGATTATATATTTATCTTGCATCTATTTATTACATTATTTATTATCAAAAAAAATTTCCCTAATCTTCCAAAATTCAATATCAATAACTAGGAGCATCCATAAATAAATTTAAAACCATTCCAAATCAATTCAAGAGTTAATATTGTCAAGTATCAAAGCCAAATTTCTAGTTTCATACATATAGTGAAAGACAATAAGTTCACAATCACACTAGGTGGGAGAACTACATGTGGATTTATTCACTCCTTAGAGTATATAAATATGTAGGAAATTATCAACTATCAATGGGGGGTGATTGGGTTCATCACAACCTATTACACTTTCCCTTTTTTTTTAAGGTTTCTATCTCTCACAAATACTCCTAGGGTTTCTAAGGTAAAGAGAATGAAAAAAGATGTTTTTGCATGACACTAATAAAATTAAATTATTTGAATATTCTTAGTAAATACATGCATATGTGGTAGAATGGATATAATTTCATCAACTTCCCAATTTAAAAATATGCAGTCAATGGATAGGACTGTACTACATAGTTATATAGAGAGTGTGGATTTGTCTAGATGTAATTGCAGACTCTACCTCCATATATTAGCTATTATATTCCTATCTTATTTTTTCATCACTATCAGATACCTACTATAGTCAACTAGAAACTAGATAACATGAAGTATATTACTATTGGTTTTACTTATTATATCTATCATATTACACTTGTTAGCCAATTTCAATTGTAAATTCTACTTTACATTCAATTTTATGCTTAAATATCATATATTAAAATTTGAATAATATTTCAATTATTTATACTTATTAAACAATATTAAATTAAAAATAGGTTAAAACACCAATAAAATTTGGATGAGTTGGTAAAGTGACTTGGTTGTTTCAAGCGCCACCCACATTCAAATCTCAATATGGTATCAGAGGCTAGTTTTGGCTGATCATTGGTATTCTTGGGCCAAATGTGGTCATTGATGGTATTCTTGAGCTAGTTGTGATTGTTGTTGGTAAATATGGTACTTGTGATAGATTATCACTTTGGGATCTAGGCCCTCGATTGTGTCTTAGACTAGTTAAAGCTCTGGTCAAAATTGAAATACCTATTTTAAAAATAAATAAATGAATAAATAAATAAATAAAAGGGGTAAAACATATTGGTGAACCCATTTTTTTCTTGAACATTACTTTTTTTATTGTTTTTCTAGGGTTTTAGTTGAATTCATTATTCTCATACAATAAATATAAAAATTATCATCCTTTAAATGATTTTATTAGGCATTTCTCTAGGATTTCTATTTGACATAAGGATTTCTATTTGACATAAGTGTTTCAATTTGGATTCCTAATTTCCATGCACAAAAAAATATTCTATTTATTTTTTATTTATTTTTCTTGATTTATATAACTATGTTTTAATATGTTTAAAATTCATAGGAGTTATCATTTTGGGAAAAGAATTCATTAGTTTTACCTAGGTCATGATGTGATGGGTACTACTTCAATACTTAATACATTAGACAACATTATATATAGACTTTAGTTTCCACATGCCTCATTATATATAAAAAATATATAGGATTTTTAATTTTCAACCATAGATACCTTTTCAACATTTGGTTCTATATTTCATTGATAAGCAGTTAATCCTAAAAATTTACTCTAAACATACCTCAGAGATATGATAGTGTATGTACATGATGGTGAAATATTCCATAGTTAGTGTCCCTTTGGACCTTGTTCACTATTTACAATTAGGATCGATATATTTGCGAGCCTACAAATAAAATACACACTACATAGTTACAACCATTCTCTCTCCTTTTATAATTTGCATTATACCCTCTTATGCCACCCAAGAAGGTTAGCTCCATTTTTCCTCTAAGATGAAGTGCATAATTAAGTGTACTTTTATATATATTATATTCATGTTCCTTTGAAATTTTCTAAAATGGATAATACATAGTTTTTGCTCAATTTGATAATGTAACTCTTCAAATTTATATATAAGTCAAAAATGATGATGATGAGAATGAAAATCAAGATAATGAAACTAAACATGGTAATCAAGATAATCCTAAAGGCTCATATGTAATTAATCTTAATGAGCATAGATCTTGAGAAAGTTAAATAATTATCCAATTTTCATTAAGGACTTCATAAAAATCCCAAACATGTGGATAGGGCTATCAAATTTTTCCTAGCATCTAAGACTGTATATCAATCTAAGTTTGTAATATCTTAGGAATAACAATAAGAGGTACCTTTATAGGTTTTTAATGATTCTAGTTTAGGTGTTCCAGTTTATAATATTAATTTCATTCCTATATAGTCACATCCAATTTCATATGTTACATCATCCCTAGGTTAGGGGCATCATATTGCTTACAATAGTTTAATATACTTATTTCTACACATGTATCATACACACCTCCTTTGACTATTACATAGTACATCATTAACCTCACCAAATACATATACCCTTATCTATATTGTTATATATCTACATGATAAGGTGTTGTAATTAGATAAAGGTGTCTCTAGATCTAGTTATTCAATGGATTATCATATTTTTCTTCATAATCCTTTGATACATAAGATTTCATCTTATGTATTACTATCAAGATTTTTAGTTCCTAAGCTTCCACTATATGAAGGTAAAGGTGATCTTAAAAAACATCTTTGATCATTTCATGTAGCATGCTTGGATTATGCCTCCAATGATAAATTAAAAACAAAGTTATTTACATGAATCCTCAAATAATATGCTTTGTGATGGTTCTATGATCTTCCACTCCAATCAGTTAAGGAATTCAACCCTTTGGAAAATCATTTACTAGCACAATTCTGTATTAACATTAGTGCAAACTATATTATGTGAAAATTTATAAACTCAATCAAGGATATAATGATTCAATTAGAGAATATGTTCTTTGATAATAAAAATAATGTTAGCTAAAATGACCTATTATATGGAAGATAATGAGCTACAATATATCTTCATACAAAGTTTACTAGCACCACTTCGTAAGTGTATCATGTTGGACAAATTCAAATATTTTTGATGAGTTATGTCATATATTTAAAGAATGATAAGTCAATATTACTGATTTGAACAAACTTGAGTATGTAATAAATGCTCCAACTAATTCAAATAATAAATTTAAAATCAAACTAAGCTTCAAGGATAAATCTAATGAATTCAATAATGAAAAAAATTAATAATCAATGTAGTATCATAACTAACAAATAATCCTCAGTTGAAAACCAAGGAGGAAATTTTCATGGTTATCATCACCTCCTCATATTTTGTTACCAAAATTACTCAAGTGAAATATCATATATCTCTCTCCACCAATAGATATTGATATGACTAAGCCTCAACATAAGGGATTCAATAATGACGCATATTTTGACTATCACATATGTATTTGGCATTCTAAAAATAAGTGTTACATATTAGGCATAAGATATAAGATCTTATTAATGATAATACTATTAAATTAATAACACCCATAGAAGATGTGAGGATACAATAAAATAAAAATGTAAAGATAAAAATATTTCTTAATCTATTTCTAAACCATGGAACAACAAAAAATATGGGTAATTTAGATTTACACCGTGCATTTAATGTTTACCCTCCTCTTCAGACAAATATACATTCAATAGATTGTATTATTGGTAAAATTATAGGTGTATTATAACCATTTCATTTTATCACATTTTATGATAATGATATTGTCGATTATGATTCAAATAAACATGAATTATTTATTCGAGTTTATATCAAAAAATCCATACACAATGTCATGATCAATAATGGGTCAAGTGAAAATGCATGTAAAATTATTATTTTTCTATTATATAAGCAACCCATGAGAATTATTAATCTTGTATAATCCAATTTTTTAAGCATAAATGAAATTGCACATGTGCACAAGTAATAAAGGAAAATTTGAGCACTGAAGAACAAAACACAAGAGGAATCTCACAATAACACATAGATTCACTTAAGAGGCATGCATAAATGGCATAAAGAATAATAAAAGTCATGTAGAGTAACAAATATCTAGATAAAGGGTTAGTGTTTAAGATATGATCACCCACAACATGGATCATAGAATTAAAGAAATGAACCTTCAACATAGACCCTAAAGAAAATGGATAGAGTGGGAAACTAGCCACATGAACCTACACCTCAATTTGAGATAATTACATTATTGAAATAAATACACAAAGGATACAAATGAAAAAGTATAATATATGTTGATTTCATCTAGTAGTGGTCAAAACTGAAGGCTCAAGGTTTGTAAAAGGTAAGGCTAAAAATAGAGTATAATAGCTAGTAAAAATATAATTCCCTTAGTAGATTCAATAGTCATGGCTAAAAAAGGGGATTATAGCCAACACTTACAAGTTTTTGTAATCTTGTTGATATTTTTTTTAGGTTTTAAAGTGGATTTTGTTGGTGTATTGAAATTCATAGGAGAGAAGGATCGAAACCCTATCAAAATATAGAGTTTTGGAAGAGGGAGTCGATATCTCTTAGCTAACATGTAGCCTAAGTGTAGATAAAGAAGATATGATGACTCCATAATTTAATGGATCTTATCTCCCCTACTTATATTTGTGAAGCTAAAAATATCATATAACACTATTATTATCAATAAAATGAGTTGAGAAATCTGTTGAGTACTGTGATGGTTGTGTGGTTTGGCATCCCTTCATTGGGAGCCCACATTATGATCTCTACCATGTGATATCAAAGAAAGGTCAAGAACCTTGGGTAAATTTAGGGGGAGAAGAAATTTCAAATATATATTATAGTAGAGTAATTTAGAAGGTAAGGGGTATAATTTTGACTATAAGGAAACTAGTAGAGGATAGTAGGTCATCAACTATAAGGTAGCTAACAGAAGTGTTGTTCTCCATCTTAAGAATGTGGATAGAGAGAAAAGGGTGAAGATAATATGTTTAGATAAGATTGTTTGATTACTAAATGGGAGTCAACCATTAAAAAAAATTATGGAAGGAGTACTAGTAGATAGTTGACTTTACAACATTTAATGGACTATTGAAGAAAGGACTAGTAGATATTGAATATGAGGCAACCAATGGAGAAGGATAGTCGATCATTGACTATGAGGTATATAGATGAGAGTATTAAATAGATATTATTTAAAGACATAAAAATTGAGGCAACTATTAGAGAGGAAATAAGTGGAAAGGATAACACTTTTTAGGGATGAGATATATAAGATTGCAAGGGAAGAATTGTGACAAAAATTTAAGATTGTAAGAGTAATTACATAGGATTTTGCTAGTGAATTTCAATAGTTTATGTCCTAAAATATTGAGAGAAAAAAAATGTTAATGAGAGGTAGTCCATGTGAAAATGAGAATATGAAATCATCGATCAATCATCGACCATGAGGTAGTCGAGTGTAAGAAAAGTGAGACACCAATAGAATCACCGATCAGATGTAGTTGAGCTCAAAATAAGAGAGCAAAGTGGATATAGAAATGTCAATAAGAAGCATCTGAGTGCATAAAAAGAGTAGACTATAGGTAGAATCACTTATCAGAGATAACCATCATAGAATTAAATTGAGGAACATAGATAGAATGATTGATCTAAGCTAGTCAAGGCTTAGAATCATCTTACAATCATAATATTAGGTATAAGATGAAAAGATAATATTTCTCCATCAAGTGTGTATTGGTAGAGATCTAAGAGTGAAAGGAACAATTTAGGTGTTGTATATTAGAACCGCATGGGGAAGAATAAGAATTTTTGGAAGGAGATATTCCATAGAATAGTAAGGAGAGATGTAGGAAATAACACTCAAGAATTCAAAGTCACATGGGATATTAAATAGGAGTTGATGCATGAAGGTTATTAAGTTAATAGGACCCAAATAAAGAGGTGAAAATGATTGTGTGTTTGGATCATAGTTTCATGCTAAAGAGTGAAGAGGAATTTTTTGGAGTGAAGTGTGCATAGAGAAGGTTATTTGGAAATGTTCCAAGGAGATGGAGAGACTTTAACAAGGAAGAGAGATGGAAATGAAATGAAAGGGTGTTCAGATGGAAACATGTGGTTTATGCACTACTATACCAAATATTTTACTCATAGGGCCACCTCAAGCTATAAGGAAATTTCAATATCCACCACCCTATGGATGAAATAGAAGATAAAGCATTTGGAAGAGGCCCAAGAGTAGAATAAGGGCTGATACCAAAGAATAAAAGTGTTTGGGTAAGATTTTCACAAAGATGGTGTTCAAGTAAGAGTTGAGAATGAGACTCAATTACTACAAAGATCATTGGGTGAAGGCAAGGTGGATGTCACCCCACTAAATCAGTAGAAGCATGTAATAATGTGCTAAGTAGATAAAAACATCATACACAATATATAGGGATGTAGGGATGAATAGAATAGCACAAGTGTTCTTGTGTGTAGCATAGATAATGCATTGAGAAGGAGTTATCAAGAATGCAACTAGGATTTGTCAAGCATAATAGGATTTAGAGTGAAATGTATGCCCCTTAATATGAGAAGATAGAGACCAAGAATATGGAGGTGAAGAGGTTATCTTTTATATAAACCTAATTTGTCTTGAATAAAACTAAGCAGTGCATGATGATGCAAGGTAATAGAGGATAATAAGATTGTGTAAATGCACAACCATGTGAAAAAGTTAGCCTATAGTTGATAAGAGTGAAATTTTTTACATAAGATCAAAGAGAATCTTATAGAGAAGTTAGCTAATAACATGTTAGATTTTAATAGGAGAGCATAATTCATAGTGCACATAGGAAGAAAGGTCATTGTCAATGAAAGGTATGACCAAATGAAGTCAAGAGTTGATGAGGAGAGATAAATAAAATTGGACAAGTGTCCAAGTGCATGTAATAAGTGTGCAATAGGTTAATGAAGAAGATAAATGGGAACTGGTGGATCCTATGAAGAATTGAATTATTTAAGTAGGAGATTTGAAGAGTGTAATAAAAGACCCACACCTGCACACCCTTGTGAAGAGAAGAAGAAGGTAAGTGTGCAAGCATGATTACTTGTCATGAGTAACTAAGAGATGCAGTAATATGATTAGGATCAAAAATCAATGAAATAACCAAATATGTTGTAGAAGAGTGATAAAGATAAAGTACCCTTGGGTGAAACTAAGGTTAGCATATAACCAAATTTGAAGTAACTAGAAGGAGCACAAGTCATAAAATGAGCTAAAGGGGATAACTTGAGTTGTGTTGTGTGAAACTAGAATCTATCATAGCATCAAACTTGAGGTAATTAATGGTATCAAAATATAAATTATGTGTTAAAAAGGAGAGAATAGTTACCTTGAGAGTAACTAGAGGCTAGTAAAATGTTTGAAATGCACTAAATAGGTTAGATCATAAAGGATTAGAGTTTCATAGGAAGTAATTAAAGGTTGGTAGAGCATCAAACATGAGGTAAATAGAATACATATAATTTTATGGATGCATGGTGGAGATAGAAGAAACACTATCTAAGAATGGAAGTGTTGTGCAAGATAATAGTGCCATCAGTTATAAGAAAGTAGAATAAACATGAAATTAGGAGGAATAAAGATGAAGAAAAGATGAAATAATTGTAAAGTTAGGATTACATGAGGCATAGGTTTAATACTTAGAAGATATGGTGAAGAGGGCATTATCCCATAGTTTAGATCGAGATGCAAAAAATTTAACGAGGGAACTACACCAAGAGGTTGAAGTGTGTAGAGAAGAGGTGAAATAAATACCAATGTTAGAGAAGGCCAATTTAAGTCTGTAGAGGAAATATTTTCATTTAATTAAATTAAATTTGTGATAAATTAGCATGAAATAATAATATATCTTTCATAGAGAGGATAGAAAAAGAAGATAATAAAGGGAGATGGGAAGACTAGTTTCCCATGGGGAAAATATTGTTATGATAAGGCAATAATGAGAGAGAAGCAAGCATAGGTCCACTTGTAGTATAATGAAAGGGATAGAGTGATAAAAATATGATATATTTGAACCAAAATCAAAGGGTGGATATGTGATGCAATTCATATACCAAATGTTCACACTAATCCTTGTTTCTTAATCCCACTTCCTTACATAGTGGTTCTGGAGGTTCATTTCTCATGTTTTGGTTTACACATTATTATAGTTTCTACTATGTTCTTAATTATTTTTATCCTACTGTGTTTATAGTGGTTTAATTACCCTCAGTTCACCATTCATCAACCCTATTATAACTTCCACTCCCAAGTCTTCACTTTACTCACCTTTTCACACACTAGTCATTAGCCCTTCTAGCAATATCTCAAATTCTAATAATAGCATATTATAGTAAAAGTGCACTATTTTATGCAATTCATATACCAAATGTTCACACTAATCCTTGTTTCTTAATCCCACTTCCTTACATAGTGGTTCTTAGGTTCATTTCTCATGTTTTGTTTTACACATTATTATAGTTTCTATATGTTAAATTATATCCTAATTTATAGTGGTTTAATTACCCTCTTTCAACATTCATCAACCCTATTAAACTTCCACTCCCAAGTCTTCACTTTACTCACCTTTTCACACACTAGTCATTATTTTTAATAGCAATATATTAAATTATACCTAAGTAGTACAAATTTTAGAGAACTAACTCCCTTCCTAGACCCTCCTTTCACCTACTAGCCCTCACCAATTAGGATTCTTCAAGTTTGAATATAACACAGTCCCCTAAAATCCATACTAGACATTTTGTACCACCTTAAAATCATAATATTCTATTAGATCACATGCATTAGACTCAGTCTACAAAAAAAATCTCTTTTTGGATAGTGCAATCTCTAGATATATAAGAAACCCTAATCTAGGGTTTTGAGGGGACTGTCTCAGCCAAGACTATGTAAAATTCTCTTTCTAAAATTTTATTACATTTCAAAGATTCAAAATTAAATTATAGGGTCTATCTATACCTAGGGTAACTCATCCAAGTGATGGACCTCACTTCCCAATCCTCTATCTAGGGTTTTCAACTCCAAATGCATTCAATTGTGCATGAAAATACTTGTTCTACAGGTTTGTATCAAGAGTTAACTACTTCTCCCACATTATTTTTCAAACATAAGATACCAACATCATTAAAAGGATTTATAATTACATTTAAATACATTATAAATCACTTTCCAGTCTCTTCTTGATCTTCTCCTATTAAACATTCAATATATAGTCTACAAATAGGGAACTTACAAAAAATAGGGGTCTATTCATAACCCAGTCTAAAAACTAGATGATTTAGTCAATATTAATTACTTAACTATGATCTAAAACACATTATTTACAATCCATTAATAACATTTAAAACCATTTCCAATCTCCATTTGATTGTCAATTATGAAACTTAGTCTGCAATCAACCAAACAACTCAAGAATAGAGTTTGTGTCTACAATGTCTATAGCCAAATGTCTTTTGTTATTCCTTAATCTATAATTCACAAAAATAGTCATTCCTTATCCTTGAATATTCTTGATATAACTACTCATGTCTTTCATTTACCAACAAGACTAATTCAGTCTGTAATCAAGCAATTTACACAAAAAATAGGGTTCCACATTGATATCACCTTCAATAGAGATTATTTTTGTTATCCCTCCTCTTCAAAGTTTCTCTTCTCACAAACTTGAAAATACCTAAAAAATTCTTATAAATAATTTCCATTCATTATTTCATTATCAAATCCCATACAATTAGCTACTTCAAATGACCACTGAATAGGATCTATAATTCCTTCATTCAAAAATAGCAAGGTTTTACAAAACACATCCATGATGTCTTCATTTAAAATCTTGTCTAGAATACATTATCCATTCATCTACTCTTGAATATAATCCTCAATCTAACTAACTCAAAAGCTAACTCCAAACTTCTAGAAGATGACTCATAACTAAATCTTTCTCTTTTC